>CM045455.1:11438648-11566157 GCA_024666655.1 Dascyllus trimaculatus | reverse complement strand
GTTAAACGGTCAAGTTCCTGCTTATGTTGCTGAGCTTCTCCAACCCTACCAGTCTGAGAAAGAGAAAGAAGGGGCCAGGCAGCAGCTGAGGCTGAGGCTGGGGTGGGGGTCCTGACAAAATGACTTGGAAATTTTCCAATTTTAGGCTGGAAAAACTTACTTAAGAAATCCACATGAAAAAATGTATTACAAGATTGCGCCTAATATACTGTTTGGGCACATTGGTTGTATATATGATATGTCTGCTTCCTCAGGTCCCTAAATTGCTGGAGACTGAGTTGGTGCTCCTGCCTGCTTGGTGCGCTTGGGCCCAGACCTCTGTGGCTATGAAAAGTCCAATTAGTCATCCCCACCCCACCCCCACCCCCGCCCTCACCTGTCTTGATCCAGTGGGGTGATGAGGGTACAGTGAGGGCAGTTTGCTTCTTCAAAAAATGTTAGAGCTATCAGCGTAACTACTCTGCTTTAGAGAAAGAAGCTTTGGCATTAATCTGGGCTTTTTAGATCTTTGAGGTGTTTTTGAAAGGTCCAGCTCCCCTCTTGGTTTACACCGACCACAACCCTCTGATGTTTTTGCACTCAATCATATGTTCCAATCAGAGATTTAAGATGGTCTTTGTTTCTCCAGGCGTATGACATTGATATTGGGCATATCAAAGGCATTGACAATATTATAGCAGAAGTAAACTATTTTAATAGTCTACTTTGTGTTGCTCTGTCTTGACCTGTCTTTGCTCTACCTGTTCTCTCAAATTGCTTCTCAGGTACCAGACCTGCAGTGAGCAGGTGGCACTAAAGCAGTGGGCAGAGCCAGGTAATGTAAAACTTGTATGGACTTTATTTGTCACCTCTTCGGTTGTGTAGATTTTGGTCATTGTATGTCAATAATCAACACATCCAATGAGTGATGGGGCCCAGATTTTATGGGAGGGGATATGACGGCCCTGCCCCATATACTGTTTGGACACATTGGTTGTCTGTATGTTTGGTTTGTTTCCTCAGGTCCCTGAACTGCTGGAGACTGAGTGGTTGATTTGTTTCAGCAACAGGTCATATGTAATGTGTTAAGTAATATATATCTACTAATTTGCTTTGCATTAAATATATAAAAGTCAAAGTCAATAGTTTCTAATTTGCAGAAAAAAATGGTAAATGGTAAATGGTCTGCACTTATATAGCGCTTTATCCTACCTTAGTTAGCCAAAGCGCTTGACAATGTGTTTCACATTCACCCATTCACACATCAATGGTGACAGATCTGCCATGCAAGGCACTAATCTGCCATTGGGAGAAACTTTGGGCTCAGTGTCTTGCCCAAGGACACTTTGGCATGTGGAGGGGCCGGGGATCAAACCACAAATCTCAGTGGACAACCCGCTCTACCACCTGAGCCACAGCCACCCAAAAAGGAAAAGGTAAGAACAAAAGAAAAGCCTTGTGCCTAGTATGCATAAAAGAAAATGATTTTATAGTTTATATTTCTAAAAAAAGAGTGGATGGTTGCATTTGCATTTAATAAAAAGTTTGTGAAGGGGCACCCTGATAGCCTAATGGTTATGTCGCGTGACCCAAGTGCAGAGGCTGTCCCGGGTTCGACTCCGACCTCGGGCGTTTACCGCATGTCCTTCCCTATTCTCTGCCGTTTCTGATTCTATCCACTGTCCTATCTAATAAAGGCACAAAAGGCCAAAAATAAATCTAAAAAAAAAAAAGGTTTGTGAAGATCATTATGTTTTATGTCTCTGAAACAAAATCAGAGAAATTACTCTTCTTCCATGATTATGGAAATACAAAATAAAAGACATTAGACAAACCTGCACTATGTGAGCTCCTGTTGTCTGTTCATACCTGACAGTGTCCAGTCTCCAGTGTGGATCCTCCACTGCAGCAGAAAGCAGCTTCACTCCTGAGTCTCCTGGATGATTGTAGCTCAGGTCCAGCTCTCTCAGATGGGAGTTGTAGGAGCTCAGAGCTGAGACCAGAGAAGAACAACTTTCTTCTGTGACCAGACAACCTGACAGACTGGAGTCAGAAAAATATCATCAACTCAAGAAGCAAGAAGGAAAATCCTACAGAAGTTGAACATCTGCACCAACATGAACATAACACAGATTTAACTGGTCAACAGCAGCTGTATTCTGACCTGAGAGTTTCCAGTTCACAGTGTGGACTCTTTAGTCCAGCAGAAAGCAGCTTCACTCCTGAATCCTGCAGGTCGTTGTTACTCAGGTCCAGATCTCTCAGATTAGAGGACTGAGAGCTGAGAACTGAGGACAGAGCTTTACAGCTTCTCTCTGAGAGGTTACAACTGCTCAGCCTGAACAAGAATTAACAAAGAATACAAACATAATGTTTAATTTATTATTGACGAATTAGACATGTTTGAATTGGTTCATAAGTTCACCTACAGAGCTTTGTTGGATGCTTTGACCACTGGTAGCAGCCTCAGAAGAGCCTTCTCTGAAGCAGAGTATTTCTTCAAGTCAAAGACATCCAGATGTTTTTCTGATGACAGTAAGATGAAGACCAGAGCTGACCACTGAGCAGGAGACAGTTTATCTGTGGAGAGACGTCCTGATCTCAGGGACTGTTGGATCTCCTCCACTAGAGAACTATCATTCAATTCATTCAGACAGTGGAACAGATTGATGCTTCTCTCTGCAGACAGATTTTTTTCCATCTTTTTCTTGATGTACTTTACTATTTTCTGATTGGTCTGTGAGCTACATTCTCTCTGTGTCAACAGGCCTCGTAGGAGATTCTGATTGGTCTGCAGTGAAAGACCCAGGAGGAAGCGCAGGAACAAGTCCAGGTGTCCATTTGGACTCTGTAAGGCCTCGTCCACAGCTCTCTGGTGAAGATGTTTAAATTTAATTTTTCCTCTAAACACAGTAGACATCTGAGATGCTGGTCGCTGCTCCTCTATCAGGTTGACACCAGAGTTGATGAAGGTCTGATGGACATGAAGAGCAGCCAGAAACTCCTGAACACTCAGATGGACGAAGCTGAACACCTTGTCCTGGTACAGTCCTCTCTCCTCTTTAAAGATCTGTGTGAACACTCCTGAATACACTGAGGCTGCTCTGATATCGATGCCACACTCTGTCAGGTCTGATTCATAGAAGATCAGGTTTCCCTTCTGAAGCTGCTTAAATGCCAGTTTTCCCAGAGACTCAATCATCTTCCTGCTCTCTGGATTCCAGTGTAAATCTGTCTCAGATCCTCCATCATACTTGACCTTCTTCACTTTGGCCTGAACCACCAGGAAGTGGATGTACATCTCAGTCAGGGTCTTGGGCAGATCTCCTCCCTCTCTGCTTTTCAACAGCTTCTCCAGAACTGTAGCAGTGATCCAGCAGAAGACTGGGATGTGACACATGATGTGGAGGCTTCGGGATGTCTTGATGTGAGAGATGATGCTGCTGGCCTGCTCCTCATCTCTGAATCTCTTCATGAAGTACTCCTCCTTCTGTGGGTCAGTGAATCCTCTGACCTCTGTCACCATGTCAACACACTCAGGAGGGATCTGATTGGCTGCTGCAGGTCGTGTGGTTATCCAGAGGCGAGCAGAGGGAAGCAGTTTCCCCCTGATCAGGTTTGTCAGCAGCACATCCACTGAGGTGGACTCTGTAACATCAGTCAGGATGTCATTGTTGTGGAAGTCCAGAGGAAGTCGACACTCATCCAGACCATCAAAGATGAACACAACCTGGAAGTGTTGAAAGCTGCAGATTCCTGCTTCTTTGGTTTCAGTGAAGAAGTGATGAACAAGTTCCACCAAGCTGTACTTTTTCTCTTTTAGCCCATTCAGCTCTCTGAAAGTGAATGGAAATGTGAAGTGGATGTCCTGGTTGGTTTTACCTTCAGCCCAGTCCAGAGTGAACTTCTGTGTTAGAACAGTTTTCCCAATGCCAGCCACTCCCTTTGTCATCACTGTTCTGATTGGTTCATCTCTTCCAGGTGAGCCTTTAAAGATGTCTTCTTGTCTGATGGTTGTTTCTGCTCTGTCTGGTTTCCTGGATGTTGTTTCAATCTGTCTGACCTCATGTTCATCATTGACCTCTGCAGTCCCTCCCTCTGTGATGTAGAGCTCTGTGTAGATCTGATTCAGAAGAGTTGGGTTTCCTGCTTTAGCGATCCCCTCAAATACACACTGGAACTTTTTCTTTAGGTTGGACTTGAGTTGTTGTCGGCACATTGGAACAATAGTCCCTAAACAAACAAACAAGAAATGCAATTACTGAACCCAACAGTAAATCTGAAAAGGTAAACTTTAAAGTTGTGAACAGTTTCAGGGTGTTTAAGTATAGAAAAATTCATAGCTCTGATGCAGATGTTTGCATCATATTCAAAGCAGAATTTGGAAATATAAACTTCTCCCATGTTGTGTCTTTTTGTTCTTTCCATCAAATAAAGCTGTTAAAATCCTCTTACTGCTCTGCAGACGGTCAGCCAGCTCCTCCTGCTTCATTCTCCTCAGGAAGTGCAGTGTGATCTTCAGAAATGACTCTCTGCTGCTCCTCCTCTGCTCTTCATCCTCACCCTCCATAACCTCCTCCTCCCTCTGACTCTCTAAGCATTCTGGGTCATCTTGACTCAGAACCTTCTGGATATTCTTTATCTCATTCTTCACAAAACTGATGATGTTCTCCTCCAGCAGCTGGAAAAGAGAAATATATCGAGTTTACTTTCAGCTGAAACTGAAGACGAATTTAGATTTCTTTTAAAATCCGGTAATGCAATTATTGTGAACAAAATTAGGACCAAAATCATAGTTGAAGTAGAATCATCGGGTGAAACAGTTTCAACAGTAACTGAACATTGTAACGTCCATGAAAGTTGGATTTTCTGCAGCACCGGATGTGACTCTAAAATGTGGACCTGAACAGATTTAAAAAGCTACTCAACAAAGTCTGTTTCATATTTCATCAGTCAGTCAGAACAAATTCTTCTATCAACTTGATGTGACAGTGAAGTGTTGAATGTAGAATACTTCTCACCATTAAGATGGAGTCCAGATCTGTTTGATGCTGAGGGACAGACTGACCTCTGAGATCCTTGGAGCTCTGCTGGTTAACGCTGCAACAACATTCAACTTTAGCACATGTACACTTTGTTAAAGGTGTTGTGTTCTATAATGATGAATTGTGGCACAAACACAAAGTGATCTTTAATGTAAATGATGTTCAGTCAACACTTTACATTCTCACCTTTCATCAACAGACCGGTGTCCATCTTTGAATTTAATGGGATCAAGCATTGACTGGTCGCTCTTCATGGACACACATCTGGGTTCATGACAGTCTTGTTGCCTGAGTCTGATATGAATCAAACGATAGAACAACATTTATGGCCAGATGTTCAGCACTCCAACTCACAGAACAAGATAAATTGGCAATAATAGACTGAATCAGTCAAGTTCTTTGATTCCTCCAAAGTGAAGCTGCTGAAAGGTGACCAGCAGCAGACTGGTTGTACTGGTCAGATACCAGCTGAGAGGAGAAATGAAAAATAAGCTGACTGACAGGCAACTTAGTAATCATCACATTTTTACATTATTGTGTACATCACCTTTCATAACATTGTAAATTATTATGAGAGAATCCATCTCTCAAAAGCTCCGTTCATGTTATGGCCAGTTATATTATGTTGACTTACTGTGTTTCAGAAGAAGGTCGTCCTTTAAATACAAGATGTTTGTCCATAGACTGGTCACTCTTCATGGACACACAACTGGGTTCAGGACAGTCTTCTCGCTGTTGCTCAACTCTGATAGAAATCAAAAGATAGAACAACATTTATAACCAAATGATTTGCAGTGCAGTCACAGAACCAGATTATAAATCTGCAAGAACAGTTATGTTATCACCACCTACAGTGTTTCAGAAAAAGGTTTTCCTTTAAAAACGAGATGATTGTCCTTGGACTGGTCACTCTTCATGGACACACAGCTGGACTCAGGTTCAGGTTCAGGTCTGTCCTCCTGCTTTGTTCTTCAACACAACACACACAGCTTTGAGTGTGAATAATGATGGCCAGTGATGTGAGTGCTGAGCTCTGACATGGAGAAGAGTCATGGACAGTTAGAGATGTTCATCTCACCTCTGAGCTTTGGTCTGGTTCTCATGTTCCCCACACAGAGTGGTTTCAGAGGGAGGGACTCCCTCCTCTCTGTCCTCACACTGATTCATAGCAGAGACACACCTTCACAGAAAAACAGCAACCCGCTCAGTACAACAACATTCACATCCTAGGACACATTAGTTCTCATCACTTTCACTTTCACTTACATGTAATGGATTCTCAGGGTCAGTGACAGTCTTATGTTTGATTACTGTGAACCCTATTTTTTTTACAGCACTCAAATTATACTCATATTTATTACCAAAAGCACAATTTGCCACAATTTGGAATGGAAAGTAACTGTTTAACTGACATCATTAGTATCATACTGTCATAATATGTTATATATTTAAAGTGCAGCACCCCAAAGTCTGGTGGCATCATTCACATACAAACTCACTTCCTCATACAGGTCTCACGTTGCTTTCAGATTTGGCTGTTTTCAACATTTCAGCACAGTGAGAAAATGCATCTCAGTCAAGTTGAACCAAACCGTCCAACCAGTTCTAACACTTTATCTTGTCAAGCAGAAATGAGAGTTGTGATTACAATCTAGAGGCTGGTTCCAGGAACCACTGCACTGTAAAACATCGAGGTCAGTTTTATTGAAATCAAGTGCAGTTTTAGTATTAATTCAATAAGAGTAAAAGTTCAGTTTAATTTAAAAAAAAACTGATCACAATGACAGGTATTTCCAGAATGTAAAAATTCTCTGAGTCTATTAGAAGAACAAAGTAAAAGAATTACTCAAGTAACTTGAAATTTTAAGATCTGTTTCTTGAAAGTGACAGTACTAATTTTTTTGTGTAGCTGCTGCAACAGGTGTAAATCACATTATTTCTGGTAAGTGCAGTAAAAAAAAACTCTTCGGAATATTTGTACTTGCAAGTAACAGATATAAGAAACATCTCTATGACACAATCTAATCAGTGTCCTGTCATGTACAGACTTCTCTGGTAGGATTCTCACCTGCTGAACTCACTTCAGATCTACTTGCAGACACTTTCCACCTTCATGTGTCGAGGAAACATTTCGTCTGTCCTGTTGTTTGTGTGCATTTGATCTGAAGAAACTGACACATCCTCATAACTTCAGAGTCCAAGTCTGAAAAACAGCAGAGTGACATCAGAACCAGTTTAACCTGTTGCAGAAACCCAGTCAGTGTCAGAGACATCCCACATCAGACGATGGAGTTCTACTATCTGTCCACTAGGTGGAGCTAAATGATCATCACATGAGCTCAGTACACAAAAGTGTTATGGAGGAGCAGCAGCTTGGATCATGCTGACATACCTTATAATGTGTTTTATGGATGTATTTTTTAGCTCAAGATTTGGTGGAAAGTGCTGAGCTGATTTACAAATCACATTCTTCTGTGAGAGGGGTTTCCAACCTGCAGTGTCAGACTGTCTGAAGAGACGAGGAAACTGCTGGGAACCTCAGATGTGATCTGATAAGATAAACACAGGACCAGATATGTACCAATGGAAAATAACTAGTATATACATTTGTCACATGATCTATCTATCTATCTATCTATCTATCTATCTATCTATCTATCTATCTATCTATCTATCTATCTATCTATCTATCTATCTATCTATCTATCTATCTATATCTATATCTATATATATATCTATATCTATATCTATATATATATATATATATATATATATATCCGATTATACAGACATTTACCAGTGTTATTATTAATTACTGAATGAGAAAAGAGAACAGAACTTTCCAGTATCACAAAATGACACGCAGCATGAGAGAGTCAGTGATATGTGTTGCCAGCATTAGGAGGATGAAATATAATCAAGATTACTAAGTTTCTACATCACTAGACTGGAAAACAGCATCCATGAACCAACAGACTGGAAAAGTGAGGCAGGATCTGGACAATCATGTTGAAAAGTTAGTTCTTACTACACCTCTACTCCTCATGTCTTCTTTCCAGGTCTCAGGTGGTTTTCTATTAGGAAGTGAAGAAAGACAGTTTCTCATTGTCATAGTTACGTTTCATGTTTTAACAGTAAACCTTTAAAGTGGAATTACTGTTTGTGGAAGATTCATTCATGTCAGAGTCATTGATTTACACAGACAATGCACTACTGGTATAATTAGTGACCTCTTTGAACAGGTAGGGAGACAGTCACATATATTTCCAAAGTGACTATCAATTGGATTATGCAGAATAAGAGGCATGTTATCTCTGGTAAATCCTGACAATATAGAATAACATGATAGCAGCAACAAGGTGAAGCTGTGTGATCAAAGATGCCCTCTGCTGGCTGAATTGTGTAACTATGATTAAAAGGCACCACATGGCTGAAGAGAGATACAGGAAGATCTGCTTGATAAGGGATTCAAGTGAAGGCTGTATAGGTATTAAAAGGAACCACCAACAAAATAACAACTAGCATTCACATTATGTGAAACATGATATGGCAGCTTAAACCATCAGTAAGAACAATTGTTCATTAGTTAGCACAACTAAAATTCACTCGTGGAGCCCATCACCATCCAGGGCTCAGAGGTGGAGATAGTGGACTGCTACAAATATCTGGGAGTCCATGTGAACAGCAGACTGGACTGGAGGGACAACTGCAACGCTGTTTACAAGAAGGGCATGAGCAGACTGTACTTCCTGAGGAAGCTCAGGTCTTTTAATGTGTGCAGTAAACTGCTGGAGATCTTCTACCAGTCTGTGGTCTCCAGTGCTCTGTACTTCGCTGTGGCCTGCTGGGGCAGCAGTACCTCCAAAAGGGACATCTCTCGGATGGACAAACTGATCCGCAAAGCTGGGCAGGTGGTTGGCTGTCAGCTGGAGACATTTGTGACAGTGAGGGACAGGAGGACACTGGACAAACTGCTCTCCATCATGGACAACCCTACTCACCCACTTCATCGGACTGTAGTTGGGCAAAGGAGCTCCTTCTCCAATAGGCTCTTACAGCTGCGCTGTCACAGTGAGCGCTTCAAGAACACATTCATACCATTCTCCATACAGCTGTACAATAACTCCCCACTCTGTGACAGATAACTCACATCTATTTCACCACTGTGTAAACTGGCACTGCACTATAGAAATCATTTGTTACAGGTTGTATATATTGTAAATTTCTAAATTTCCATATTTCTAAATATTACTTCAGATTGCTTATTTTTATTTTATTTTACTTTTTTGTAATGTGTAGTAGATAGTACCTATTCTATTTTATTATTGTTATTATTATTATTATTATATTATACTATTATATTATTATTATACTATTATATTATTATTATTATATTATTATTATTATTGTTATTATTTTTATCTTTATTTTTATCTTTACTATTATTATTTATTTTTATCTTTATTATTATTTTTATCTTTATACTGATTACTTTATTACTTTATTTTATATCTTACTTGTGCTGTCCTTTTCCTCTTTTATCTCTGTCCTGAGCTACTGTGACAACAAAATTTCCCTTGTGGATGAATAAAGTCTGTCTAAGTCTAAGTCTAAGTCTAAGTCTAAGAGCAGCAGAAGATCTGCTGTCCTGTTTAGACAACAACATACAGACTGGTAAACTACAAACATTAAAGCTCCTATTACTGTTAAATTACATCTCTTGGAGGAATCCCAAAGAGGAGTTTCTCAGGTTTAAGAGATGAACTTTGGAAAATAGTGACCTTGAACTAAGCAAAGGAGTCTATTTAATGGCTTGTTGGGTAAATTGTTGTTTTGTTTTAAATATGTTTTGCATTTACATTTTTGTACTTTGATGCTCTTTGTTCAAATTTCCAGGTATCCTGTGCAGGTTAAAGAACCAGTGTGTAGGTTTTTATTGCCATCTAGAGTTGAGGTTTCAGATTACAACCAGCTGAACGCTCATCGCCTCACCATCCTCTTCCAAGCTGTAGAACAATCTACTGTTGCTGCCACTTCACTGTAAAGACATGAAAGCTCCTCTCTAGAGCCAGTGTTTGGATTGTTCGTGATTAGAAATGTGGTGGTGCAACATGGTGGCTCCATGGAAGAGGACTCACTATCTCAGACATAAAGGCCTCATTCTAACAAAAACATGATTCTTAATTTCTGTGGATACACTAATGAAAACATCATTCTAAATATTAGAATCCATTTCTTCTAATAGATCCCCCTAAATCCTGTGCACTGGCCTTTAACTGAAAGTAAACGTGAATTGTTGTCAGACTTTGATGTTGAATTCTGACTCAAACATTACAAGCTGACTGTTGGAAGTTAAAATAGCTGAAAGTTTGTTCAAGAATTTATATCACTGAGGTCCAAAACCACTTGATGATCGTACAATCTTGTACCTTCCTCTACAGAGGAGTCCTGTGTCAGAATCTGGCCTCAGTACTGTTATTTACCCTGTCTACATAATGTGCTCACATGGGACACCTTCGTAAAGTTATGTGTCTGCAAATTACCACAGCTAACCACAAACCTGGGCAAAAAGAAAACCTCATTCCAGCGTAAGTCATCAGAGGACTTTATTTATTTTATTTTCATGTTTTCACAGGTGACAAAAATCAACTTCTCAGGAATTTGTCGGGATTATCATGAAAACTGCTTTTTGTGACCTGTTCTAGATCCACAAACACAGGAAAGAAAACAGGACGTCATTGTTTAGGACACAAGCAGGGTTCAGTCTGATCAATGAAAAGTTGTCATTTACGACATACAAACTCAAAATTTTTATATATTTTATATATATGCACTACACAAAAGTGAAACATCATCCTTCATCAACATTTAAACCCCAGAGATGAAGTTTCTGTCACTTCATAACATTCTCCCGCCTACAGAGAACGCAGAGACACTGATGAACCACGTGACCATAAACTGAATCCAGGATACAGAGGTTCAGTGAATGTGGTGTTGAAGGTGTGGAGGTGGATCAGAGAGTTAGAGGAGACTCTGTAGAAGGACAGGATGCCAGCAGGACAGTCCACATACACTGCTACTCTGTTAGAGATGGAGGAGGAGGAGATGGATGTTCTTCTCTTATTGTGCCAGACAGAGTAACCAACATTTTTAGAGCAGCTCAGACTCCAGGACTGATTATTCCATCCAAACATGCAGTTGTCACTGCCACCTCTCCTTCTGATTCCCCTGTAACTCACTGATATATAAAGCTCGCCTCTCCATTTCACCTCCCAGTAACAGTGACCAGTCAGACCATTTCTACACAGCAGCTGATCCATGTCGAATCTGTGTGGATGATCAGGATATGGCTGCTCCTCCTCCACATGTGTCACCTTCCTGTTGTTGTCAGACAGTTTGAGGTTTCTGTTTACTGAGTTTGTGTCCACTTCAAATTTACAGACATCTGATGGAGAGAAAAAGACAACATAAAGCTGCAGTTTATCATCTGACACATCTGATGACTTTATTCTGTCACTATTTCCTGATATGTTGTAAATTAATATAAATTTTATGATGTTTTCTGTCTGTCATCTCTGCTCACTAACGTTTAAATGAATAAATATGATAATTGTCAACTTTGTATTTAAAGACAAACTGACAGTTTACAGTTTTTCATCATTAGTCAAACTTACACTTCCTCACACCAGGTTTTAGTCTCAGCTCTCCGCAATGATCCACCCTGTAGGAAGAAACACAGTCAGAATGATTTTCTATCCAACATGAGTCTGAACTGCTGAGTTCCTCATGAAGCACAGCTCCACAGAAACAGGCTTCTCATGTCTTCCCTTAAAATGAGGTGTTTTTAAACTGTTCACTGTCAACACAAACCTAAGCCAGATCCTTTGTTTATGTCCACTGTCACACAGATGTTGTGACGGTAGAGTACAATCTGTGACAGGGCAGCTCAAACAATCACTCATAGAGAACCATCAGGAAAACAACTAGTGAAAAAGAGACTCTTCATATGATTTAAATTCAAAACTCTGAATAGAACCTCATCCAGAGCAGGTTATCTGTTTATCATCAGTTACAGTGACAACTCTAGCTTTAACCTCTACATCCCTCATTAACCCATTAATCTGGCTTCATAGCACACTGCTCTGCACTCATTTTGCAATGTTGGTAAACAGACACTTTATATGCACTCTTTAAGTAACTTTATTATATTTCCCTCTATAATAGAAGAACACTGTTTCTGTCAATCTCAGCTTGTCTCAAACTCATGAGCTTTGGCTGGAAGTAATTAAGCATTATAAATTAAACATACATTTTTGTCATTGTGACCAGTTCTTTGCTAAATTCCCACAATACTTCCTGCTTGCCAGCAGAGAACTGGCTGTCATCTGAGTAATAGCCTCCTCATGCCGTGACAGTATAAAACAGAAAGAGGCTCCACCTGGTACTGCAGGTAATCTGCAATACATTTTCTGACATACATACATACAAATACAAAAGCCATAAACTGCCATGGTCCAACCCAATATTTCCTGCACCGTTTTCTCAAGAAAACCAGATAATTCTCCTCCGTTTTCTCGTTATAACGACATAATTTTGCCGTATCACATGATAACAAAACCTGTTATGTCGTGATAATGAAAAATTATTTTGTTTTCTCGTTATAACGAGTTAATTTTCCGGTGAGGTAGAAAGCGAAACCAACCCGCCAGACCAGAAGGTGCTCTGCTGCCGCTGCACACTACCAACTAAAGCGGGGCCTGGATGTGCTCTACTGCAGCTGCACACTCTAATGAGGTAAGTTAAGCCTGCTCATGTGTTTGTTTATACTTCTGCAAGTCTGCGGATACAAGTTATCATCCTTAACAGTGGTCTGGTGGGTTGGTTTTGCTTTATACCTCACAGGAAAAAGAACTTGTTAGAACGAGAAAATGATTTTGTTTCTTGTCATAACGAGATAATTTTTTTGTTATTACAACATAATGGATTTTATTATCGTGTGATAAAAACAAAATTATGTCATTATAACGACAAAACAGAGGAGAAGTACCTCATTCTCTCAAGAAAACGGAGCGAAAAAATTAAGTTGGACCATGGCCCTTTAGGGCTTCCATATACATACATACATACATACATACATACATACATACATACATACATACATACATACATACATACATACATACATACACACATATCAAAAAAGAAAGTCTGCAAAAACTTAATAGAGAATGACTTGAAATTTTTCAGATTTTAGGCTATAAAAGAACTTACTTAAGAAATCTACATTGAAAAATAAAACCATTACAAGATAAAAAATAAAGAAAAAACTACAAAGTTATACCGGGATCAAAAGGCACCAGCAATGAATTTGTTTCAGCAGACGGCCATATGTGATGTGTTAAATAATACATACATCTACCAATTTGTTTTGCCTTAAATATACAAAAATCAATACAAAGGGAGAGTATCTGATAATAAAGAAAACAGTAACAGAAAAGAAAAGCCTAGTATGCCTAAAAATGAGAATTACTTTATAGCTTATGTTTCTGAAAGAAAGTGTTTCCTTTTGATAAAAGGTTTGTGAAGATCATTATGTTTCATGTCACTGAAACAAATTTAGAGATTATTATTCATCCATGATGATGGACATATCAAATAAAAGACATTGGACAAACCTGCACTATGTGAGCTCCTGTTGTCTGTTCATACCTGACAGTGTCCAGTCTCCAGTGTGGATCCTCCACTGCAGCAGAAAGCAGCTTCACTCTTGAGTCTCCTGGATGATTGTAGCTCAGGTCCAGCTCTCTCAGATGGGAGGGATTGGAGCTCAGAGCTGAGACCAGAGAAGAACAACCTTCTTCTGTGACCAGACAACCTGACAGACTGGAGTCAGAAACATATCATCAACTCAAGAAGCAAGAAGGAAAATCCTACAGATGTTAAACATCTGCACCAACATGAACATAACACAGATTTAACTGATCAACAAGCAGCTGTATTCTGACCTGAGAGATTCCAGTTCACAGTGTGGACTCTTCAGTCCAGCAGAAAGCAGCTTCACTCCTGAATCCTGCAGGTCGTTGTTACTCAGGTCCAGATCTCTCAGATTAGAGGACTGAGAGCTGAGAACTGAGGACAGAGCTTTACAGCTTCTCTCTGAGAGGTTACAACCACTCAGCCTGAAAAAGAATTAGCAAAGAATACAAACATAATGTTTAATTTGTTATTGACAAATTAGACATGTTTGAATTGGTTCATAAGTCCACCTACAGAGCTTTGTTGGATGCTTTGACCACTGGCAGCAGCCTCAGAAGAGCCTCTTCTGAAGCAGAGTATTTCTTCAGGTCAAACACGTCCAGATGTTCTTCTGACGACAGTAAGATGAAGACCAGAGCTGACCACTGAGCAGAAGACAGTTTATCTGTGGAGAGACGTCCTGATCTCAGGGACTGTTGGATCTCCTCCACTAGAGAACTATCATTCAGTTCATTCAGACAGTGGAACAGATTGATGCTTCTCTCTGCAGAGAGATTCTCACTGAGCTTTTTCTTGATGTATTTCACAGTTTTGTGATTGGTCTGTGAGCTACTTTCTCTCTGTGTCAACAGGCCTCGTAGGAGATTCTGATTGGTCTGCAGTGAAAGACCCAGGAGGAAGCGCAGGAACAAGTCCAGGTGTCCATTTGGACTCTGCAAGGCCTCGTCCACAGCTCTCCTGTGGAGATGTCTTAGTTTTGTTTTTTCTTTAAATGATTTATGTGTCTTCGATGTTGCCTTTTGTTTTTCCATCAGGTTGACACCAGAGTTGGTGAAGGTCTGATGGACATGAAGAGCAGCCAGAAACTCCTGAACACTCAGATGGACGAAGCAGAACACCTTGTCCTGGTACAGTCCTTTCTCCTCTTTGAAGATCTGTGTGAACACTCCTGAGCACTTTGAGGCCTCTCTGATATCGATGCCACACTCTGTCAGGTCTGATTCATAGAAAATCAGGTTTCCTTTCTGCAGCTGCTCAAAAGCCAGCTTTCCCAGAGACTCAATCATCTTCTTGCTCTCTGGACTCCAGTGTGGATCTGTCTCAGATCCTCTATCATACTTGACCTTCTTCAGTTTTGCCTGAACCACCAGGAAGTGGATGTACATCTTAGTCAGGGTCTTGGGCAGATCTCCTCCCTCTCTGCTTTTCAACAGCTCCTCCAGAACTGTAGCAGTGATCCAGCAGAAGACTGGGATGTGACACATGATGTGGAGGCTTTGTAAAGTCTTAATGTGGGAGACGATGCTGCTGGCCTGCTCCTCATCTCTGAATCTCTTCATGAAGTACTCCTCCTTCTGTGGGTCAGTGAACCCTCTGACCTCCGTCACCATGTCAACACAATCATTAGGGATCTGATTGGCTGCTGCAGGTCGTGTGGTTATCCAGAGGCGTGCAGAGGGAAGCAGTTTCCCTCTGATGAGGTTTGTCAGCAGCACATCCACTGAGGTGGACTCTGTAACATCAGTCAAGATCTCATTGTTGTGGAAGTCCAGAGGAAGTCGACACTCATCCAGACCATCAAAGATGAACACAACCTGGAAGTGTTGAAAGCTGCAGATTCCTGCTTCTTTGGTTTCAGTGAAGAAGTGATGAACAAGTTCCACCAAGCTGTACTTTTTCTCTTTCAGCACATTCAGCTCTCTGAAAGTGAATGGAAATGTGAGGTGGATGTCCTGGTTGGTTTTACCTTCAGCCCAGTCCAGAGTGAACTTCTGTGTTAGAACAGTTTTCCCAATGCCAGCCACTCCCTTTGTCATCACTGTTCTGATTGGTTCATCTCTTCCAGGTGAGCCTTTGAAGATGTCTTCTTGTCTGATGGTTGTTTCTGCTCTGTCTGGTTTCCTGGATGTTGTTTCAATCTGTCTGACCTCATGTTCATCATTGACCTGTGCAGTCCCTCCCTCTGTGATGTAGAGCTCTGTGTAGATCTGATTCAGTAGAGTTGGGTTTCCTGCTTTAGCGATCCCCTCAAATACACACTGGAACTTTTTCTTTAGGTTGGACTTGAGTTGTTGTCTACACACTGGAGCAGTAGTCCCTAAACAAAGAACAAATGTAATCCAGTCAGTACCACAGTAAACTTGCAAACTTTAAACATAGTAAATATTTTTTTGCCTCTTTGAAATCTATTCAGCACATCAGCTGTTCACAAACAGTTTCTGAATGGGCTCAGTCTTTTCAGTCCAGATGAATTCATAGCTCTGATGCAGATGTTTGCATCATATTAACAGCAGAGATTGGAAATATAAACCTCTCCCATGTTTCCTCCATTTGTTCTTTCCATCATATTAAAGCTGTTAAAATCCTCTTACTGCTCTGCAGACGGTCAGCCAGCTCCTCCTGCTTCATTCTCCTCAGGAAGTGCAGTGTGATCTTCAGAAATGACTCTCTGTGGCTCCTCCTCTGCTCTTTATCTTCATCCTCCAACACCTCCTCCTCCTCCCTCTTACTCTCTAAGCATTCTGGGTAATCTTGACTCAGAACCTTCTGGATATTCTTTATCTCGTTCTTCACAAAACTGATGATGTTCTCCTCCAGCAACTGGAAAAGAGAAATATATCAAGTTTACTTTCAGCTGAAACTGAAGACAAATTCAGATCTAGAGCAACTTTGGAGGAGAGATGCTGTGAGATTGTGAGACTCGGTGAGATTCACGAAATTCAACATGGCGGCCCCCAGCTGCTAGACTAGTTCTATACAAATCACCATTTTTTCCGGTTTAGTTATCGTATAAAACAGCCAAATTAAGCCTCCTGCTCAAGACAGTACACTATATTGATCACAGTGGAGGACCTTGAGAACCTTATTGACGACTACTTCATCCATTGCACCATGGAAGGCTACAACCCCGCTACTTTCCCTGAGAATCCTAATGAGAGGAAGAAAACTGACTCCTTTAGTCTCTCCTTTAGTCCTCTAGTCTGGAGTTCAATCTGATCTTTTCGGGCATCCCAGAGTCCACACCGGACAACCCTGAGTCACTAGTTAAAAACTTCTTGATGTCGGCTCTTAAAATCCCTACAGAAACGGTAGAAAACATCACTTTCCACCGTGTTCATTGTCCTATCATTGCTTAATTCGAGCACTTCAGCAGAAAGTGCTCATAAAAACCAAAGGACGGGAGCTGAAAGGCACGTTGTTCGGCTGTTGGGAATAACACTGCATTTTACAGCACTCTTATAGGATTCAAATAGCACTGCCTGTCTGTACCCTCCCTGTTCGTCTTGTCTTACCCCTTCATTTGTTTCCCCCTCAGTTCACTGAGGTGCAGCACTGCCCCCTCTGGCTCATGATAGAAAAATTCAATAAAGAATGACAGCTTAGTTTCCAAAGGGGGCCGGTGATTGTCACGCACTTGCATTAATATTAATATATTTTGCTGCAAGACTAAAATATGCATTGATCTCATTAAAAGTTGACTCCCTTCTGTGGTGTTAAACGATGAGTATAAATGCAGACAAAAAAAAGGAAATATACCAAATTTACTTTCAACTGAAACTGAAGACAAATTCAGATCTCTGTTAAAATCCAGTAATGAGATTAATTTGAACAATAGTAGGATCAAAATCAGAGTTAAAGTGGAATCAAGTGGTGAAACACTTGATTCCACTTAACATTATAACCTTCATGAAGGATGAATTTATTGCAGCACTGATGGATTTGACTGCAATATTTGGACTTAAATCGATCTAATAAATTTCTCACTGAGAGTCTGTTTCATTTTTAATCAATAAACCAGAACAAAACCTTGTGGTTTGTTGATTAAATATGAAACTTTACTGTCAAGTTTAAAGTGACTGTAAAGTGTTGAATGTAGAATAGTTCTCACCATTAAGATGGAGTCCAGATCTGTTTGATGCTGAGGGACAGACTGACCTCTGAGATCCTCGGTGCTCTGCTGGTTAACGCTGCAACAACATTCAACTTTAGCACATGTACACTTTGTTAAAGGTGTTGTGTTCTATAATGATGAATTGTGTCACAAACACAAAGTGATCTTTAATGTAAATGATGTTCTCACTGTTGGATGAGATGTTTTCAAAGAGGAAACAAAATCAACTCTTTACATTCTCACCTTTCATCAACAGACTGGTGTCCATCTTTGAAATTTTCGGGATCAAACATTGACCGATCACTCTTCATGGACACACAGCTGGACTCAGGTTCAGGTTCAGGTCTGTCCTCCTGCTTTGTTCTTCAACACAACACACACAGAGCTTTGAGTGTGAATAATGATGGTCAGTGATGTGAGGGCTGAGCTCTGACATGGAGAAGAGTCATGGACAATTAGAGATGTTCATCTCACCTCTGAGCTTTGGTCTGGTTCCCATGTTCCCCACACAGAGTGGTTTTAGAGGGAGGGACTCCCTCCTCTCTGTCCTCACACTGATTCATAGCAGAGACACACCTTCACACAAACAACAACCTGCTCAGTACAACTACATTCACACTGCTGTCCACCACATTTTAGAGTCTACCACCAGATGACACCAACATCAGTAATATTTGAATAATTTAATGATTGAAATCCTTTTAAATTTCAGTTTTACTCTAGGAACTACAATACTTTTTACTTTTTAAAAACTTTTTTACTTTCACCTTTACTTTATTTATCCATTTTAATTAATATTCTTGATGGGATTTGCACACTCATCTGTATCCCTTGTTCTTGCTTATAATGCTGCTCTGTGTGCCTTGAATTGCCCCCTGGGGACAAATACAGTTTTTTAAATTTGAATTTGAATACTAGGGTCCACACTTGTCAGACAACTCAATTGAAAAATGTTTCATCTATGTTTTTTAATTTTAGGGTAGTGTAACGAAGAAGCATCTCAAAATTTCAGTTAAATATCAGTTGTGGCTTTTCAGAAATATTCAGAGAATTAGCTAAAATGAGTCAATTATTCATGCAAACATTTACAGTTGTTTCTGTTTTTCTGGTCTCTCTGACAAAAAGACTGAATTTGACCTTCGACAGGATTCAACCTGCTTCGTTTCCTCTGGAGGATCTAAGATGTTTCCTTCAACATGGAGGCTGCAGAACGTTCCACAAAGCACAACACATTTGAACTCAGCCGTAATGATCATTTTAACAGAGACACACTGAAATGATGTAAAACTGCTGGTTACGTTACCTTTGGATGGTGAAAATAATCAGATGAATGAAGGTGAAATTATTCATCCACGAGACCCAACAGAGAGGATCAACATGTATCTCACAGTGGGAAGTTTTCAAAGCTGAGTCTCAACTGTCCAAAATCATGAGTTACTTTAAGGAAATGTGATATAAGAGAGCTGCTCTGACCTGCCCAGTAAAGAACCTTGAACCCTTTGGATCAAATATTAACAGTATAAATCGTTATCAGTTACACCTTTGGATCAAATATTAACAGTATAAATCGTTATCAGTTACACCATAAAAATCTGATGATGTTTCAACCTGCAGTACTTTTTTTCCAGCACCTTGAAAAGGCTGAGACACGTCCTTCTCTCTGCACTCAGACTGTCAGTCAAACCATCATCAGCTGCTGTCCATCATTTCTGACCAACAAGACGACTGAGCAGGTCTGAGTGAGGCAACATTATCTGAGCTGAAGATCACCAACACGACTGCAAGTCATCATCTTCTGTCTGCACCAAGATACTACTGACACACACAGCTAGAGACAGATGAAAGAATAAAGAAAAGAAGAGGTGAAAGATTAAAATAGGAAACTGAGTAAAGCCAGGCCAGTGATCGATACAAAACAGCAGAGCCTTCAAAAGAAACTAAGAGTGGACAGGACATGGAACAGACCCAGGAGGAACTAAAAGTGAGGAAAAGAGGTGAGGCTTTAATTTTGATGTGAAATTGTCAGTGGCAGGCCAGGACAGGAAACTGTTCCAGAGTCAGGGTGCAAAAACTAAAAAAGCCCTGTTGTCTTTGACTTTGAGGAGTAAATGGGAGATTGACAGGAGCAACTGTGAGGGCGACCTTAGTGATCTGGTTTCAGATGACAGAGTTAACAAGTCAATAAACAACTGCAGAGATAAACTATAGAGGACAAATAAATAGTGAAGTAAAATTATAAACTTAATTCAGTATTTCACTGGTAAGCAGTGCAAATGAGTCAGAACTGGGGTGATGCACTCGTGTTTTCTTCGTACCAGTTAAAAGGCTGGCAGCTGCATTCTGAACCAACTGTAGTCTGGTAGGGTTGGACTGGATCAGTCCCATATACAGAGACCTACAATAGTCCAGCCCTGAGCCATGGATCACTCATGCCAGGTTCTTGGGAGATTATTTATAGTTATGACAGTGTAGTATGAACAATTTATGGAACTGAGTGATATTTGATGACATTCAGGCAGAACAAATGTCCATACGCTGTGGAGGATGAGGGGAAGGAATAGGATAAGTAGCTTAGGGGTGAGACTGTGGTGGTGGCATGGGCTGTGGAGGCGAGTAAACCAAAGCCTGGACAGGGCCTTTCCAGAGTCCGTGTTGAACAGAGGCTCATCTCCGCTTGCACTGGTTAACCATTTCAGGCACCAAATCACAGAAGAGAAGGAACAGAAGGCATATGAGCACTGACTATGAAGTTAAGAGCACTTTCACAATAATATTAAACCGGATTTGAAAGCCTGAGGTTATTTGGTTAAGGTTAGGCTTATCTTAAGAAAAGACAGTGAGATCATGCAAGTGATGGAATTTTTCAGTGCGTGAAATGAACTCCCCACATCTAAGAAACACCGTAAGCCACAAGGACTGTTCTAAGTTGGTATCTATAGTGTTTTGAAAAAGTATTTGCTGATGTCTTCTATTTTTGCGCATTTTTCACACTTAAATGTTCCAGATCATCAAACTAATATGTGTAGTTGTAGAATATTAGATGGAGATGACCCACAAGACACAAAAGTCAGTTTTTAAATGATGATTTCTTAAAGATTTGTTGAAAACCTATATTGCCCCCTAAACTTAATAAATGGTTGAGTCACCCTTGGCAGCAACAAGTGCAGTTAAATGTTTGTGATAATTTGTGATCAGTCTTTTACATCACCATGGAGGAATTTTGGCCCACCCTACTCTGCAAAGTTGTAAGTCAGTCACATTACAAGTTTTCCAATCATGAACTGCCCTTTTCAGGTCTTGCCACAGCATCTCAATTGGATTCAAGTCTAGACTTTGACTCAGACACTCCAAAACCTTCATTTTGTCCTTTTTGAGCCATTCAGAGGTGGACTTGCTTGTGTGCTTTGGCTCATTTTTATGCTGCAGAACCCATTTGTGCTTAAGCTTTAGGCCATAAACTGATGGTGGATATTCTCCAGGAGGACTTTCTGACAGAGAACAGATTTCATGGCTCTATTAATTATGATAAGTGGGTTTTGTACGGGTGCTTCAGGTTCCTCCCACAGTCCAAAGACATGCTGAGGTTAACTGATTTTATTAATTGTCCGTAGGTGTGAAGTGTGCTTGGTTGTCTGTCTCTATGTGTGGCCCTGCGATAGCTGGGCGATTTTGCTCTAAGTAGCCTTGCGACCTTGACCTTTGACCTTCTGACCCTAAAATTAATGGGTGACCAGGGTAGGTCATGATGAACATCTGTGCTGAGTTTGATTATCTTATCTCTATTTGTTCTCGAGATATGGTGCAGACATGGCCACCCACACACCCACAGACAGACAGACAGACAGACAGACAGACAGCCGTGACCGCCCTACCCACGGCCGACTCCGTCGACTTAGGTGATAATATTGATCATTTAAGTGGCTGTATGTATATTTTTGTCCCAGCAGATTTTGTCATATTTCCAGAAAACTTCTAATAAATCTATGAAATATCTAATATGCATTATTGCTTCTCTTTAATCAGTGACAAAGCTTCAATGATTTTATAGCTACAATGAAAGAACTTTGACCCTAAGATGTGCTTTGATGTTCCTCAGAGGAACTCTGCCAGAAAATAGTGAAAACCATATCATACCTCACGGCTTTTTAGCTACTAGACAGTTGTCGTTGTTACATGTCCTGGCCATTATTTAATCATCTTATATAACTTTGCAATCAAGTAGGACGTGCACGGTGTCTGATCATTACAGGACAGGACATGTATTAAAGGGTTCTGTACCTCTGACAATGATTTACCCTCTACTAATCTGGATGAAGCCTGGAAAATAGAGCTGTCAAGAATTGGTTGCTAAGCAAGGTGTCACTCAAAAGGGATGAAAACGATCACAAAGTTCAGTGTCTTGCCCAAGAAAGCAAAATCTGTGTTTTATATGTTTCTGTCAAACAGGATTTTTTTATTTTATTTTTACAAATTTTAGTCAATTTAGCCGAACTAGATGTTTCTGAAAACAGCCCATCTTGACGTTTCACACTGAAAGAAATGAAAAAAAAAACATGTTCCACAAAATGTTGAACTATTCCTTTAATACATTATGGATGTTTTTGGAGTCTTCCACCTGGTGGCCAAATGTTTGAATGCAGGTACAGATGCTGAGGAGATGATGCTGACGGTGACAATGGTACTGGTCTGTTGAAATGGTTATACTTCATATTTGTAGAAGAGGATTATACACTAAATAAATACTTCTGTTTTACAGTCCTACATGCCTCTGCAACATTTCATTTTCAGGGATGCTTTGACACGTTGGAGGATTAAGTAAAAGGTGCTAACAGGTATAAATAAAGACAGACAGCGACATGGTTAATATATACTATATATACTATATTATTATTCACATTCAGACAGTGATTTGTAAAGCTCTGACATAACGTGAAAACCTCACAGCTCCAGTTCAAATTTGCAATGATATGGCCAACGGTTTACCCTTCACAGACACTTTTTAAAGCCAGTAGTTTTTCTAGCTGATTTTAAGTCCAAGCTCCAAATTATATACTGACACCAGGCAGGTTTTCAGTTTGCAGTGCGTTCACCCAAGAAAAGCAACATAATGAAGCAGAAAGCAGTCAGTAAGCAGACCAAAGAAAGTTAATTCTTGCATTTTGCGGCAACATTTCAATATTACGTGTTTTGTGTCATTTTCTATTAGAGTAAAACGATAAAGGGCACTGATATTTCTGTATGCTAACAACTGAGCAAACAGCAGTACAAACAGCAGCCTCACAATACAAGAAAGCACTTGATTCACATTATACTTATCACCAACAGCTTATTCTTTGTCAGAGTCAAACCTAGAAGAACACAGCCCACTAACAGACAAATATAAATCAGAGATTTTAGGAATAAAAGCTTCAAATTGTTGAAGAGAAAGTCCTGTTTTAAGAAAACCCCCATAATACTATAGGATAAAACTGCAATTATATGAAAAAAACATGAAAATATACAAGAAAAAGGGGCAATTTCTTCAAAGAAGTTGCCACATTTCAAGAATAATTTTTGATTTTACAAGAAAAAGTCGTACCATTTCAAGGTAAATCTGGCACTGGACTACCTGATTGTAATAGCTGAAGGGTAAAATCAGAAATTTACATACGAACATCTTCATATTTGGAGATTTAAGTCTGAATACTTTGAGGAAAAGTTGTAGTGTTTTAAGAGAAAAGTAAATATATTGCAAGATAAAGATGAAAAAAGTAGAAAATGTACCAAGAAATCATTATATTTCAAGATAAAGTCATAATTTAGGGGAAAATGGTGCAATATTTCAAGAAAAAGTCCTAATATTTTTTTTTTAGCTAAAGTTGCATTGTAATATGTGATTGTAATATTTCAAAAATAAAGTTGCAATTGTCCATAAAAATGTTAATATTTTAAGGCACATTAAAATACATTAAGAGTCATTTCCAGGTGAATTTCTAATTTTACAAAATCTAAATAAACCAACACAACTGTTAACATAAATCTGCATATAGTCCAAACTAATTAATCTTATTACACCATATGACATGTACTCTTTATTCACGTAATATCATAAAATATGGTGTCTTTTCCTGCAAACGTCTTATTTTGTAATAAAGTTTTTTTTTTTTTATCTCACAACATCACAGCTGTCTTGTAATATTGTAATTTTGTTTGGTACAATTACAACTTCCTCATTTGGTTAACTTCTTTAAACGATAACTTTTCCACAGAATGTTGCGACTTTTTCTTCTAAAATCAGTTTATTATCTACTAGTGGCTTCGTTTAAGATCTCAGAATGTTTCATATGAGGTTTAAAATGGTCCGTTGCCTTGCAGAATAATACATTGTTACATTGTTTTTTGTTTTTTTTTGTGCAACTGTTTGCTTTAATTGGCTTTATCAAACAAGTGTTTTGGCATCTGCAGATGTTTGTATGTGTGGTCGATGTTTTAAAACTCATTGAAACTCATGTGGACGAGCGCTGGCGTTTTTCTGAAGCTGTGAGGTTTTCAGCTGAGAACACTGGTGTCGTATTTGACTGTGTGTCTTCTGTCCCACAGCAAAAGGTCACAGGTTCAACTCCTTTAACTCTTATAGTGTCTGAGCTGGACAGTGAACTGCTGCCTATGCTGCTTTCAATAAAGACATCAGCCGAATGCTAAACAGGTGAGCTTGTCAGTGGTCGGCACACATATTCTTACACTTCACCATCATTACATTTACACAAACAAACACTACACGTCTGGAGTGCCGTCAGGCAGCCAGTCAATCAAAAGGGTCCATTATTTGATATTTCTGATACATTAGGACTTCCATTCAGAAGAGCTGGTGTTACTGCTGTGCCTCCTCTCTCTCAGGTCTGATGTTTGAGTGCGTGTCTGCTCCTTTTTTCCCAGAATGCAGCTCTGTACCTCTTCAGCCGTTTGTCACTCGTCCTCTTCACAAGAGCATTTTCACCTCTGAGGAGAAAAAATAGGACAAGAAGGTGTTTTCATCGCTCTGTGTTCTCAGTGCACTGTCTGTCTTAGTTCATGCGAGTGTGAATGCGTCCTTACTGTGGTTGTGTCTGGACGGAGCAGAAGCTCAAACACTTGGCGTCCTTTGAATCAGTGCAGCGGCAGCGACTGAGCTCCCTCCTGAGACGCACCGAACCAAATCCATAAGGCACCACGTGGCTGGAAGACAGAGTCAGTGTCCACACTCAGATCTCACTGTAAAGCCACAAACATGATGCATGCAAGTGGGCAGACAGCCTAGGAAGAATCAGTGTTTTGTGCTTAAGCCATTTTCTCTGTGCAGTCTGTGCACTAGTGACTGGACATGGGACCTTGAAACTCCATTTCCAACACTGGGTCACCACTGCACACAGTGTGGTTGTACATGGCATCGCTGGAACAAGATGCTAGCACCCATTCGTGCTTCACTTTGGCTTCACTTTTGTACAGATTGGTGGATGTGATGAATCTCAGTCCTTAAGGAGACTAGCTGTTTGAAACCTCTCTTGAGATTTCATGCTATAGAACTGCCAAGCTGCAGGACTCCGACTGCTACTTGTGTTAAGATTTTTCAGGTGGCACTAGTCATCAGTGTAGTCATGCAGCTTGAAGTGTCTGACTTTTCATGTGTCCACACAATATCCTCTGAACTTTAGACTGTATATATGGGGCTTTCAGGTCATTTTTCATTGCATTCTGGTGCTTGCTAAACATTGTATAGTAACAATACAACAACAATACAGGACCCAAGCATAACTATCTCAGGAAAGGTATCATCTTTCCTTACATCTATTAACACCGGCCATCGACGGCTCTAGCCTGCTCCAGCTGACACTGGGTTAAAGTAGTGATGGAAGAAGTACTCAGTTCCTGCTTTCAAAATCTTTAACCCATGTCCACAGCGGAATTTTACTTAAAGCACGAGCTGAGCTAAACTCAAATCCACGGAAATTCTTTAAATCAGTCAAAGTATGAGGCTGCAGTGCAAGTTTTATTTTAGTCATTAGTCACAAGGGGTTACTCCTCTTCTTATTTCTCACAAATACAATACAGGTTTCAATGATCACATGTTCAAAAAATGCTATGCACTTTTGAACCAGACAGATACAAATAAGAATTAATAATGAAAAAAGATTTTCCAGAGCACCTTCAGAGAGAACGTAGCTTCATGAGTTTCAAGGCCCCTTCTTTGTGGTTTATGACTGTTTTCTGACTTAATACTTAATGAAACGAATACTCAAATATTTACATAAAAAGCTTTGTACCACTAGATTCCATCCATCCAACCATCCATTATCTATGCACCGCTTAATCCTCTCTAGGGTTGCGGGGGGACTGGAGCCTATCCCAGCTGACTCAGGGCGAAGGCAGGGGACACCTTGGACAGGTCGTCAGCCTATCACAGGTACCACTAGATTCAATAAGTTCAATTCAAAACGTAATTTAGACTGATCAGACGATTAAAATGAGACTAGTGACAACACAAACTTTGACCACAAACAGATAAACATTATAGAACACAAGAAAGGGGATTCTCTAAATGATTTTAGAGAAAGTTTTTCTGACTCTGTGCGGGTAGTTGATTACCTAACATATAAACTAACAGATATATTTACATTTTGAAGATTGTTAGACAAATTAACAAAGAAAAGGTTGAGTCCAAGTAAGGAGAATAACTGTCTTGTGTAAATGTGTAAAAATGTTCTTTGTGACTGGTGGTAAAGTGAGTTGTGTGGAGATGAGAGACCAGGTTGATGGGTCCCATAATCCAAAGGACTCTCAGAGAATTTTCTTGTGATGCAGCTATAAAGACTACGAGAGTACTTCAAAAAGTTCTCGGCCTCACTAGAAAACGTCACAGGAGAGAAATTGTTCTTGCATTTATTTTAAACATAGTTTTTTAACTTCAGTGCACTTGGCCCACCAATGTTCAAGCTTCACAATCACAAAAGAGGGTCACATCTTCAGCCTTCAGATACTCCTCAACAGCATGTATGACTTCATCATCACTTTGACAATGGCCACCGCCAAGTGGGATCTCAGTTTGGGAAACTGATAGAAGTCTGACGGAGCAGGTCGGGTGAGCAAGGTTCATTGGGCAACAGTTCAAAGCCCCATTTTGCACTGTTTGGACGGACACATTGTCCTGGAGCACCAGCAGTAAGCTCAAAGTTTTGCTCACTTTTTTTCTAGCTGCTCCAAAGGTTTGAGTTTTGCGGACAGTTAAAAGTGTTAAGTCTTTATGGCATACAGTTATGACCCAAAATGAGACTTACACCCTTTGTTTCTGGTATGATTTTTTCTTAAGTACCCTCATATGACCCTGACTTAATTTGTAACTTAATTTCTAACCCTAACCCTTCAGCATCATTTCACCCTTCAAAGATCTACATGTGGACGGACAGGTATGTCTGCACAGTGGTAGACTTGGACAGCAGTAGAGAAGCTGCACCCAGAGGTGACCCGGTCATAATGCATCAAGCACATCTTTATCTGGTAAATCCCTGCTACACAGCAGCAGTCATATCCACTGTGAGCTATAATTCACACAGTCTCTGTTTTTGATTCAGCTATTCGTTCTTTGGGGAAAACGAGTGTCTGGAACTAATTTCCCAGCAATCCATCAATTACTCGCTATCATTTTACTCTGAACCAAACTGTTGTACCGACTGACCATCACTACAGCCGCACCATAAACATGACTAAAAATGACTGGGGTGATTCATTTTCCAATTACATCTGTGTTAGTTTGCCTTATTGGGGTTTATATATCTCACTGTTTGAGTGGCCTAACTACAAACAGCCACAGGAGTTTCTTTTACTGCCACTTAGCTGCAGTGAGTCACCCCGCTGCTGATCCATCTGGTGCCGGTGTGACCGCTATGTCGACTCCTGGCGGGGCTGCAGCCGGCTACAGGTTGGAGGGCAATCCACCGCCGGATTAGTGGTGGCGTTAACTACACCACAGGAGGAACTGCCAGCAGATGCCAGCAGCTTAACAGCACTACATTTATGTCAAAACAAGAGCATACCTGAAAATAAAGAGCAGATTTCATTGTTTTTAAAATGCATCTTCTATGTAAACATATTTGAGGTGAATTTAGATTATATTTCAGAGTCATTAAACTACTGACTAGCTTTGTAGCTTTGTCTTTTCTTGCTTAGATGGCAGCACATCTGGGCCTCATTTCCACTATAAGGCAAGTGAGAAAATGTGACCCTTTCATCTCCCAGCCTTCCTCTACTCTCTACCCTCCTCTGTCAACACTCCTCTGTCTCCTCATTTCTGCAGTATCACTTATTTTCCCCTTTCTGCTGCGTTGTTGACCTTTGTGTTGTTTTAATAAGTCTTTTGGCTTCACTTCCACGTTTTTGCTGTATGTGTCAAAGGGGTGCTCCTTTCTTAAGTTACACGGATGCATAAATCCAAGTGACCTGAACTGTTGAACTGTAACTCAAAGAGTTATGGCTCCACTGCACTAAATGTTCAGGACTCTTCCATAGTGCTTACTTCTGTTCAAAGCTGTCTTTAGACTTGGGGTTCGGTCATGTGCTCTTCTTCTGCCAGACAAGAATGCACAATCGAACTGCTTCAAAGCCAACATTTTCTTTCCTTTTATATCTCTGCTTTGGCATAATTGTGTGTTTATATAGGGAAAAAAATTGGACTCATGGTCCACCAACACCCAGACCTCTGTGCTGCCTAAAACCACTTATATGTATGGTATTTCAAGATGTTTTCAAAAACATATACAATGGAATGCCTATTTCATACTTCTGGAAAAACAGCCCTGAAAATTGCTAGGTACATGAACTGATACACTGCACTGTTGTCGATACTCGCCAGCTGTACCTGACAATAATTTGCAGTACTGTAATAATTGTAATTCTAGGAATTTAACTTTTAATTAATGTGACATACATACAGAAACATTTTAGGCCAAGAGATAAGATTTAGTCCCTTCTATGCTTGTTGTTACATTTCAAGACCTGTAGATATCTTGTTATTTCCAGCGCTAATATGACCATAAATTTGGAGTGATATTTGCACCAGCTGATGAATCTTAGTCCAAAATCTATGTACTCTGCTTTTCAGCTCCACCAACTACAAAAGGAAATATCAGGTTCTCTAGCTGGTTAAAGCTCTTCTTTGTTCACCAGCCCTTCTCTAACTGTATCAGTTGCTATTTGCCCCTTTACAGGTTCGTACAGAGGCTTTTTATGACTTATGCTCTGAAAACTGCTGTTTGCTGTCACCGTAAACAATATTATGTTACGACTGAGAGTGAACTTTTTCTTTCCATGTGTCTCCATAATAATTACACTGCTTGCAGCACTGTATGCAGATCTTCCACTCCATAATTCCTGGAGATAGGATTCTGTTATATAAATGGTACCGTCCTCTCATAAAACAACCCCACAGGTCATTTTATGATACAGGTGCCTTTCACTGTTTAGCCGCCTCCGATGTGAGACAGCATCATTTATTTCAGCCTCTTGCAAACATATGTTTGTGTTTAAGTACCCACTAGGGGTATGCAGTAATTATAACAGAAGCACAGCAGAAAGTCAGGTGACGACGTTCTACAGTGAAAAAAGTTGACGAAGGAGGAGGTCGGGGTGGATGGATGGGTTGACACAACACTAAACTTTAACATGGGAGACTGCTGTTTGTTCCTGTTTCGAACCTATAGCCCATGTTGTTGTTATTAATCATGACCGTTCCATAACCCCAACCACCTGTTGTGTTATTGTTACCATGATAATGAAGGTCCTCGAACCTTGGCAAACTTCCTGTTTGGACCCCAAACCATGATCATTCCCTTGTTTTTGCGCTGAAACCCAAAGTTATGTCTTGCTGTACACAAAGCATGCAAGTGCATAGGGCCCCATGACTGCCAAAGGACCCCGTTGCACCAGTGTCTTTTTTTTCCTCCTCAAATATAGATTGACATGCTTGGTAATTATGGACCTCAGGACTGTCACAGTGCATAAAAATTGCCCCCTTGACCTCCAGATATGAGGCCATTCTGTGTGAGGTTTCTGGACGAAAGCTTGTCGGCTCAGTTGTTTGCAGCACAATGCTACTTCTGTTGAGGTTGCTTGTTTGTTCTGTGTTTGTTGACCCTAATGTGGTTCAAATGCAGTGATTTCTAAACCTCAGTTGAGTGTTTTTGTCCTTTGTTTCTGCTTCGTGTGTGCCGCTTTTCATAGCATCAGGCATGTTGATGTGCTCGAGGGTGTTATTGAAGAGGCAATAAGGGAGGTCAGTGATGTCTGTGTATAATTTTGTACCAGATATGGTATTTTTATTTACAAAGTGCAAAGTTCCTCAAATTAAAATTTCTTATGTGTAAAAAGTAGCACTCTTGTATGTATGTGTGTATGTATGTATGTATGTATGTATGTATGTATGTATGTATGTATGTATGTATGTATGTATGTATGTATGTATGTATGTATGTATGTAGAAAAGATGTAGATTTGGTGTGTATTCACGAGTGCTCGAATAAGAACAGAGCTGGAAACAATCCTGCCCATACCTAACCACACCTTTGCCGTAGCATTGTCACATGAAAAATTGGCTTTTTGTTTCTCCTTTAAAGCTGGCCACTTTAAAATGGGAGTCTACAGGGACTGACTCACTTTTGGAGCCGGAAACTCTTTTTGATGCTTTCACATTGGATTATGTTTTCAGCACCAGATAGAAAAGATAAACTACCGGGATGGTCTTTTAGATTGGAGTAGTAGTAATAAGAAACCACTTATTATTTTGTAAAACATCTATTAAGGAGTAACTCTCATATTGCATGTCAGCCTCTCCCTAAAACATTATCAGGCCACTTCTGACACAACACCATATTTTCAACTAGGCTAAAGAACGAAAAACAACATTGTGATCATGGAAACCTAGACTCATAATATCTAGGCACATTGTTGCACAGTTTTAATTTGGCTGACATTTGCACTGATGTCTGCCAGAAACTGAAAAATGCTTTAATGTTGGCTTTTGGTAAAGTAAATGTGTTCACCGAAGAGCAGATGTTAAACAAACTCCACTTTGAGTTTACCTAAGGTGGTTCTTATCCTGGAGGCGGCTTGCTGTTGTCAATTAGCCCATCTTTAGTTTGGATCGCAGCCCTTTTGGATGCTTGGAGACATTTGTCTGTAACTGAGGCCAAAACTGATTTCAGTGTTTATTTTTACACTTGTGAGGGTGTAAATGTAACTTGAAAAATATTAAAAACTTTTTTACTCACGAAAAGCTTAACAGTCTCTGTTTTCTTCTGGTGCATAACAGCAGGTAGATAGAGGGCCTCCCTTTAACGCAATGTCTCATGTTACTGGATATTTTTGTTTTCAGCAAGCCCGTAAAAATACCAGAAACCACCAATGTGTCACATTGAAGTCTCTGACTTCCATCCTCTGTCTGTGGCTCTGAGCCCAAACCCAGTGGTTCCTACTGATGGTGGCTCTGAGCCCAAACCCAGTGGTTCCTACTGATGGTGTGAATCATTAAAACACCTCCCAGTTATATAGTTTTGGTTTTAATAATGTGATAATTGCTCATTTCCTCGAACAGCAGGGCATTGTAGTTTTTGGCAAACCAATAGCAGGGCATGATGCATTTAATGGGAACAATTTTCAGCAGTTTATTAATCCACATTTGGTCTGTGGCAGCAGGACGGTGTATGTGGGATAAATAAAAACTACAGTGTGTGTATTCATGGTCATGAAGGAACATATTTCTGGATAACAACTGAACTCGATGGCACAGAGGAAAAAAAGATATATCAGGCGTCTCATCAGTAGTGTACTGTACATGGGGATATAGGATATCACAAGGCTTCCCATTGTGTCAAGCACATGTTGGCTGGTCTGCATATTACACAAAAAATGTTATTTTTAGCAGGATGTGTGGAAGAAGAAAGCAGTAGTCAGGAGCTCCCTGTCGCCCACAGGGTTTAGTGGCATAGTTAGTGACGGTGGGCACTGCCACTGCTGTTTAAAGCGTCTTTATGGTGAAGGCAGGAAGATTCCGTTGTACCACACTGCTATGTTTAGACTAAACTAACAATCTGAGACGGTCCCAGTGGTTTTTGGTTCATCTCTGGAAGCTATTTTGGTGACTCCTCTTTTTCTCTCCCTAAAGTTAATTAATTTCGAATGTGATTTGGTGGCATTACATGAAGAAACCTACAGTACAGTACGCCGTTAAGCACAGACCTTATAATTTGTCAAATACAATCACATAGGTTTTGATGCTGTGGATAAAAATGGACAAGATTAATGCAGGAACTTTAGATGCAAACTATTACATCCCATTTACAACTCAAATAAAGCTGATTTTGAAGAAGGCTGTTACTACCAAGTGTTGTATGAACAGTTCTTCATTCCAAATGTTTACTTTTTATTCTTCATATCTTGACTTTGAACAGTAGTAAAATCAGGGATTATTACAACTCTGTCTTATTTCCAGACAACAATTTATGCAAACTTAAGGCTTATGAAGTACTTAAATGGGAGCAGGCTGTGAGGAGTTAACTGGTTGTGGGCAGATCAGGGTCCGACCATAATGATTTGAGACTCTTTGTGGTCTCCACGGTGGCTTGGCGTTAAAGGGTTAAAACAGGCTATTTAAAAGCAGCGAGAGGAAACATGGCAGAAATTACCCTTCCTTAGGAAAGGTGTGCTTTCTTATTAGCTGCACCACATCTAACTGCTTACTCATTGCTTGTGCATACTGAACTAAAATGAAGTTAATTGCTACCAATTGTGAAAGGAGCTGGTTCCTATTTGAGACCAAGCAGCTTAAAAATATGAACAACCAGACAAGTAAAGACTTACTGGAGAAACATTCAAGTTTACCCGTCATGACACAACACTGATGGTTTTTTTGGGATCAGGGGTGGGTGGAGTCGCCAAAACACTAGACTCAAGTAAAAGCAGTCAACACAATAACTAATTGGGTTAGAGCGCAAAGACGGCCACTGAAAAGCTGACTTAGGTAGCAAATAACTAGAAAGCACGGATGTCTTATATTTAATGCAGATATGACTGATAATGTCTCACAGAGGACCTCCGCAGTTAAACGTAAAGAAGTACACCTGTGTTTACAGATCATGCGAACCTTATACTGACATAGTCTGTATCTCTCTAGCAAGACAAAAAAGGGAAATCTTGTGTCACCACTGCATCAATATTATACTCTGTAAAGACATTATATTAAATTCTGTCTCCTTTAAAGGTCCTATATTGTGTCAGTGTTCAGCAAAATATTAAAAGTCTCACATGTCCTCAAAATATGTCTCTAAATTTTCATCTTAAAGTACTACAAAGACTGTTCATTTCACCATGACGGTGTGACCCCTTGTTTCAGTCTTGTGCAATACAGGCTGTTTCAGTGTCTGTGGCTTTAAATGCAGCTGAGTTGCTGCTGTCCACACTCCCTTCAGGAAGAAGACTCTCTCTGCATCTGTGACTGACAGCAGCAGAAATGAATCAATGTTTCTGACCAGGAGTCTGAGCAACCATTTTACATGGAAATTCACAGCACTGCCATTGCTTTTAACTCTCTGGCTCAGTGTCTGTTTCATCTTGTTTCACTGTCTAACAAAAGAACCTAAAAAATATCTAAATAAGGTTTTTGGGGAAATTAATACATTCCCAGTAATAAAAAGAATCCAACAGATCTTTAGTTCTCTGGGTGCTGGGAGTGTATGAAGACTCTTGTGTTCACTCTTCCAGCCAGCAGCACAACATTTGGTGTGTTTTGAAGTGAGACATTTTAAAGTTAGCAGAAGCAGCTTTAGAAAATGAATAAACCTGCTGGGCTGTGCGGGAAAGCAATGAGCAGTGATGGGGCAGAGTTACACAAAGACAGAAAAGTTTTAATTTCTAAGCTGGAACATAGAACTTCAGTGAAATTCCTACTGGCTGTAAAGCTGGGAAGCTATCCAGTTTAGGACTGGCAAAGGTAAATGTCTTCATATCTTAATAGCTTTAGTTTTACACATCCAAGTTTGTACCAACCACAGAACACAATAAAAATGTATTTTTACCAAATGGCGTCTTTAATATAATATGGAACTAAATCTGTATTGTGGTAAGGTAAAGACCACAGACCATGTCTGTTCTTCCAAATAGAAAATATAAAGAGAGTCAACATGTTACAGCACCTTAAACCTTGACACCATTCCAGTATAAACAGTCAGTCTGTACTCTCTTTGAAAACAGGCCGACACTCAGTCAGAGTAAAACAAACATAAAACAGGATGATACACGTTTATAGACATTACATAATTCTGATATGGAAGACGTGTTAAAGCATTTATTCGCCAAAGTGACCATAAAGAACATAAGGTCCAAATAAGTCCAACATTTTTGGTTCAAGTTGGATATCAGACGGCTCATTTAAGCTCATTAGGAGATAATGAGGTGATGTTTCATTCGGACTTGTCGGGTAAATACAAGTGTGCAGTAGCAGTGGCAGTTGGGAAGCATGATATTCTGTTGTGTGTATTGTTTTAAAGTCTTCAGCATTAACACAACAGATATACTCAGTCAGTGTCAAAGAGGTTCTGACGTAGTGACCAGTGTTCTCCTGCTGTACGCTGCGCTGTGCTCCGTTAAGCACAGTTTGAAAGCCAAACTCTGGCAGTGGAAAAAAAAAAAGGGCTTGAATCTCCAGCTGCAGCGAACAGAGTCCCGAGTGGCTGCGATTGGAAAACAGAGCGCCAGCAGACCTCCCTCTTAGCAGAACACGCATCATATAATAAACACTGAAAGTAGCACGATGAAGGCATCCAGATGTGACAGATTATAAGCTTTTTTCTCTACAATCTGCTCAAGTCAGAGAAAAAAAAATCTGCAGCAATAAAACGACAACTAGGTACAGTTTACTTAAGTACATTTAGCTGAGTAAATGTGATTTGTTACTAGACATCTCTGGTGATTCCTGTTACAAAGCAGTGATTGAACCTTTACTTTACTCTTAACCCACTCAGATTATAATAAAACTCGGCTTATACTTTCAATCATAATTTTCAGAGTCAAAAATTTTACAGAAGCGTTCATCAAACTTTGGCAAAATGCTACAGTTAAAGCTGACATATATTAAAATGACTAAATAAAAGGTTTGAAATGAGCTAACATCAAATACAATTAGAAAGGCAATAATCAGGAACAGGTTGGATGTTGAAGGTTCAATGAGGTTGACAGGAAACTGACCTCAGCAGACGCTCTGTATCTCTTATGTGTTCCCGTTTCTGTGTTTTTAGGGAGTCACTATGGTTAAAATCTGCCTTTAAAAAGGCAGAAGGCTTGTTAAGAGTTTTTAAGTACCGATGACTGATTGTGTGTAGAATCCTGTAGCCTTATGTTTTTGTTCTGGAAACTACTGACTTGGCAAAACAGTGAAAGTTTATCTTAGCGTTGGACAGGAGCTGCTGTGTGTGAGCGCCTCCCGTCCTCCCACAGAAACCTCCCAGCTACTGCTGGGCAGATTATTGATTGTGTGTTTTCTTTTTTCTTTTTTTGGTTTAGTGGCACATTTTAGCGGGGTAACGTTTATCACAATGCTCTAATGTTCCATTACTGTGAAAACAAACTCTTGAAATGTTTAATATTCTTCTCCTGCAGACTTACCTCGGGGTGTTCACCCACACGATGCCGATGTGACAGAAGAAAATACACTCTTTGTCTTTCTGGTTCTCGCAGGAGCAGCGCTTCTCTCGTCGGTGGGCCGTGTGGGTGAGCTGCACCAGGGGGCCCTCCTCCGCTGCAGGGCCCGTAACAGTGAAGGAAGAGACTGCAAAGCACAAATGACAATGACAGACGGAGATTAGTTCTGTTTTTGCATTAATTACAATCTATTGAATTATATTCCTGTTGTTTGACTTGAACTTGAAGTTCTTACATTAATCATAACAGTTGGCTCACAGATGTTTTGAAGACACCAAAACTGGGTAATTCTTCACCTTTTGAAAAACTCGAAGCCCCCCTTTAAAACTTCAAAAATATTACACATCAAGAAAGAAACCCACGAGATCATGATAAGATTTACCGTGGACCCCCTAATTTTTTAATATTTCTTGCACACATATCTCTGACATTGTGCTTGACTTTAAACTCCATTGCTCTATCTTTGTTGTAAAGCTGTGGGGAGAGGAAGCTCAGGGAATGAGCCAGAAATGTTGGTCAAACCACAGGTTGGTGTCATGAAACTTTTTTAAAAAAGTAAAACCCGAAGAGAAAAAACATTTTAACTTTATTTTGAATCCAACTGGGACCCTTATTTGAGATTCATAGGTCCAATTTTGGCCTCTCATGTACTCAAAGGATTTCCCTCTCGTTAAGTGTCCTTTTTTCTCGGCTGACATTTTCCAGTTGTCATCTGTTGTAATAATGTCCTTGTGTTCTGTCTGAGTAATGTTGTTTGTCTGTTCAAATTCTAATAAAAAAAGTTAAAAAAAAAAAACTTTTAAAACTTTTTTTATTAGATTTTTTTTTAATTATCCATTTTAATGACAGTGCTTGCCAAAATTATTTCCATGGCAATAGTTTAAAAGGTTTACATGCTGCTGCTAACACTATCTAAGATGACTGTTTAAAGAAAGATAAACAAGCAAACAAAGTTTAAGGATAATGAGGTGCAGACAGACCATTCTACACTGCACTGTCAGCATTAGAAAACAGTCTGGCTATGCAGATCCTTAATCTCTCAAAACCTAACCAAGTAGTTTTGATGGTCAAACCTAACTAAATGATGACAGAAAATAAAAGTAAACACAGGGAAAAACAGCGAAAGTCAAAACGAGACAAGTCAATACTAATAATATAAGAACATTAAGAAACGGGACTCAGACTGTCTGCTGGGTGAAAGTCTGCTGACTTACTCTTCTTCCATTCCTTCAAGCCTCTCAATGTGGACTTTTGTTCCTCTTTGTGAGTGCAAAACTTTGGCTCCTCTGCCGTTAAATGAGATAATAACAGAGCACCATTAAATGAGGTGATAACGGCCTACTGAGCCCAGCGAGTGATAAAATGGTAACTTGCTAAAACAAGATGGTGAACATGGTAAACACAAAGCCTACTCAACATCAGCAAGCTAGTGCTGTTACTATGAGCATGTTGCATGACAAAGTGCAGTCTCACAGAGCAGGCACTGTGGCCGCAGACTCTTTGGAAGTCTAGGTAAAAAATCTGAGCTGGTGCAGGAGGAAAAGTCAGAGGAGCCTTTACTGAATGACAAAGGGAAAAATGTGTGCCAGCATCCCCTCTGAACTCGGAAATTATCTAATTTTACAGCCACAAGGTCTTCATCGGGGAAGAACAATCAACACCTCAGAAAACGTTTATCACATTCACAGCTTGGGTCATATGACATAATGCCTAGTGCCTTTCCTGACTTTTCCTGTTTTTGAGTTTTGGCCTTGCGGCTGGCACCTCACAGGCGTTGAAACAACTGCCTGCTTCATCGCGCTTTACTGCCACAGCATGAGCAGAAATGTTATACTGTAATTCTGGTGTCTACACCTGAACACACACACACTTAGATACACAAAGGCATACATGCACCCATGTACATATTAAAAAAAAGCACACATAGACACACAGAGAGCCCATAAAGCTGACAGAGCCCACAGACAGCCTTTGATCTTGCTCTCTGTGCACACACGGGAATGTTTGGGCGTCTAAAGAGGGATTTACACGATTTACACACGGGCACAAAATAACACCTCTTCTCACCATAAATGGTATAAGTCTGTTCTTTAGGTTGTTCTGTTCCACAAAATCAAATATTTCAGCTTGTTATTCATGTCAAGTTTCCAAAGATGATGGCCAGAATGCCAACATACCAGCTCTATCCAACTTTCATCAGCAGAACAAGAATCCCAGGACACTGCAGTCAGTGTGGACACTTCAGATGCTTAAATGTGTAAAGTTAAACAGCTTCAGTTAATACCTCAATCATCCAACATCAGAAACACCAAAAAGTACTTTTTTTGAAGTTTATCTACAGTCGAGTTTTAGTGGCAGTAAGCAAGTTACTGAAGACGTGCCTCTAATGTTTTCCAGCTTCTCCCGGGGGATCCAGAGTTGTTTCTGGGCCAGATGACTTATAAACTCTCTAGCATTTCCTGGGTCTAACCTTGGGTTTTGTAACCGAGGTCAGACAAAAAACAAGTACTTCTAACACAAAGGAGCGGTGGTTCTAATCTGAAATCCCTCCAGATGTCTAAGCTTCTGAGTCCATCTCTAAGGGTGAGCCCAGCCGCCCTACAGAGGAAACTCATTTTGGGCATGTTTGTGATGTTTTGGAGGGAGCAGTTCACTATTTCCAGTCTCAGAGGTGCTGAGTCTCACAACCTCAGAGTCATGCTAGCTTGTTTTGATTATGGATATAACCGCCTCTTGGTGCCAGACTAGAGAGGGGGAGAGAGTTTGTTGGTAGGCAGCTGATATCCAGGACCTGCACAAAGAAACAACACGTTGGACCCACCACTGCAGTCGGGTGGCAAGCTGGACATAGACTGGATCTGTAGGAGGTGTGAAATGTCATGTTTTTTATTATAGTTACTACATGTTTTTCATGGTTTAAGCTTTTAATAACATAATCTTGTTGTGTCCTCCTCCTCTGCGATGGTTTAATGTGGGGATGGTCCAATCAAGTTTCTGTCAGACACCATTTTTCCAGATAATACACACACTCAGCATGCTAAAGTTACCAAAAATCAATCCAGCGTATATACCTGACAGCTGCAATGGATTAACAAAAAAATCCATAGATAAGATCCAGAAGATGGCAAAAAACTGCATTGTCAATAGTACCTGGTTGCCTATTACTGTCTACCACTGTTGCGACTTGAAAAGGTGGTCGCTTGGGAAACAGATCTGTGTTAGGAGAACGTATTGGCAGTTTTGTTAGCTATAGGCACCATGACAGAGACCTGTGACCTTTAGTGCCCTCCAGCCAGAGCTGCTATGTTTTAAATAACATGTCCTTGCACATGTGACAGCAGACATACACAAAAGACTGGGACTGCAAAAGAGCCAATACCAATTAATGATACTAAAGTACTAAGGTCGGCCCCAGACCTGATGCTTGAGATCAGCTCAGGACTAGTTTAATGGTACAACCTGGAGAATGAGCTCCACCAGCAGTTATATTCACAACACAAACACACAAGTTCACATTTTCTTTTTATGCTTTTGTGGATGTTGGTTCAATTTGAGCTACGATTGGATGGGACATTGAGGTATGCTCAAATGTGTTATATGACTAGAAGGTCAGTCAGTTGGCACTAAGCCAAAACCACTATACAGCCCAGTGCTGTTCCTGTGGGTCAAAGGGCGCTTCAACACTCGCTGCTTTATATTGTCCCTAATTACAAAAGAAGTGAACGTCGCATGTCATATCTGGTTGTACCATGCCTATGCCTATGTTGTTGTACTGTAAACTCAAGTTCAGATCAGGTGTCCTCGGGTGAAGTACCACTGAATGTGAAAGCTAGCTGTGGCAAAATCTGGCAGCATACTAGTGCAATACTTTATCACTACTCAACTGTCAATTTTTCATCCTTAAAAAAGCAGTTCTCTGCACTCTTTGTCGTGTGTGCTGATGCCAACAGTCGCATCTGTTTTCTTCAATGACAGGTGACTTTTAAATACATCTGAGGACCCAAAACAAAAGCAGCTGCAGCAAGATGAAGCCTTCTGCTGTAAAGTGAGATGTAACAACTGTATCAGTTGGATTTCTGTTATTTTTCTCGTGTACATAAGTGTTGTTGTTTGGTATTTGGGTATGGAACATTAATACAGGGAGTTGACAGGGGGAGGCAATCAGACCCTGGCTTGGTCTGGATTCTGGACATGCCCTAATACACCTGTTGCTGTTGAGCCGTTTCAGTCATGGGTCAGGTATTTCCCTGTACCTGTGTGCTCCAGAATACAGACATATCTGTCAGCAGAGCAGCTCCCAGCCAGACGCATCACTACAGTATCATAAAGAATGAGACAATGAGAGAATTGGAGCTGCTGTTCTGCTTGATTTCACATTCACTGTAATTCCAAACAGCAGACTTAGAAATCACCTGAATCGAATTAGCATTATGTTGTTCTAGACCTCTTATCAGGCATTTTCTAAATTTAAAATTAATTTTAAGAACTTTTTTGAAAGCTTTAGTTTGTTCTAACTTGAGGATGCTGACATTCTGGTCATTAAACAGGAAGCCATGTGTTTAATACACCAGGGTTCTGGTCTGAAGCACCAAAAACTCCATGAAGCCAGGAACAAACAACCAAAGGAATGCCTACACTTAAAGTCCTGATAATGCTAATTATTACAAGTTTTGGACTTTACCTTGAATTTTTTTTTACCTCAATGTGGAGCTGAGATCGGAGAAGTCTTCACTTGAATCACTTGTTTGGAATAAGACAATAACTTGAGGCCTGATCATTGGAGCAACACTTAAAGAAGAAATGTAAAAACAACCCACCCAACTGCTCATTTGATATATGTGAAAAATCCTTTGCCTTATCTGTTGAACTTTATTGCCGCAGGAGCCCAGAGACAATAAATTTGGTAAGAAACCCTAATCTCCAGATTGGAAACACTTTGGACACCAGGTTCCAGAAGAGTTCACTCTCTCACATTGCTTTCTCATCTGGAGTTGGTCTTGTAGCACCTATACACAAGAAGCAAGCGCGACCTTCCAAGTAGAATGCACGGTTATTTTCCCTGCTGCCAAGTCAAACTCCCCCCGAGCTGAGATGTTTTGTTCTGATGCTGAAAAAAATGACAGGTTTTAATCCATTTGGCATGGAGATGTTGCGGTTCTCATTCATGGTCATCACATATCCCACAAAAATCACAGAGTAAGTGCAATATCCTGGTACTGGCTTATACACATATCGGTCTGTTCATACAAGCAGGTTGGAGGACTGAATTCCAGCCTGAGTGGGGAAAAGTGTCAAGGGACGCTATCGCTTTGGAGTAGATGCTCTGGGGCAAGTAATAAATTTGCAATAAGGTTCGGGTTATGTAGGAAAATTCCCAAATACCTGCTAGAAAACATACTTCCAGTCCACTGGTTTCCTGGCGTCTGGAGCCAACAAATAATTTCAAACACTGACAAAGCAGCAAATCCCCATTTTTACTCTAAACAATTGAGAGATTTAAACCATTACATGAAGCTAAGTTAACTCCTTGTAGCTGCACATTTGGGAGTGAGGTATTGGCAGTATTACTCTTCATATCCAACAGTCTGCCTGAGAGCAAATAAGTACAGTTTGCCAAATGTCACTTCAAAGCATTGAACTGAAACTGACATTCATGCACGACAGCTTCCTCTTCTCAGATTTTAAACGCTGCACCCTGTTGTGTCCTGGATAGAGTTTATTCACTCTAAATGCATCTAGAATTAATGACATTACATGGATCAAACAGACTTCATTTCCTTGCCCTTTTATGAGCTGGCAGAGTGCAGGGTGCAGATGAGCTGGCTCATCCGGACCTCTTGGGTTTGTCCGCTGAACTTTTCAGTGGCATCAGCTGTCGACACGCAGCGTTTTATTCTCAACGTAATTTAATCTTATGACTGGTGGTTTGTTATCTTGTCTGTCTTGTCTTGTCTTGACAAGAAGAAAGAAATACTGCTGAGCATAAAGCACATTATTTAGACTTTCAATCTGATTTGTGCTTTTCAGCTAACTTAATAATCAGCTTTACGTAACAAAGGTTAAATATTTGGTGAGTATTCTGCACTTCATCACTTGTCTTGTGTTTGTGTGTCAGAATGCACTTGACAAAATTTAGCATTTGCATTGTTGCCATAAGTTTAATCAGATTTCTTATTTTGGCTTTTGTATATTTGAAAACTACTGTCTTTTTACTTGTATGTCTGCACATGCCAGTGGACCATATCAATAGGAGTAAGCATTGTAATATGTTAATACCACTCCAGAACCCCAGTTATAGATTATGACTTAACCCTCTAAGTTTCTGGTCATTTTTTGCTCCGGTCACATTTTTTACTCTCTATGGGCTCATTCTTTATCCTTTGTGGAAGCAGCACAGCTATGACTAGGAGCAGAAAGAAATTAAAACATGTCTTTTATGAGTTGGAACATAGTTATAATGTCATTCATTATATATAAAAAAAAAGATTAAATAAAAGTTGAATTCCTTTGAATATTTATTTTACGAAAACTGAAAAGAAACTGAAATTAACATGCACAACTATCATTTTATTTTTTTTAATACTTACTTCGGACCTTCTCTGCTCTGTGTAAACACAGCCTGCAGTTCAGCCGAAACTTCCCTGAATATTTTTTTAAACTGGTTTTTTACATTTTTTTTTTAAAATGAGACGTGTAGAGAGAAACTGATTTCAATCAAATATCATGATGTTAACCCCTTAACGCCAACTGTCACGAATTTGCAACATACCGCCACAGCCGAGATGGCGTATGCATTCCCCCAGCGCTGGTTCATGCACATTCAATACATACCTGGGAACCTTTTTGCAAGCACTTGTTTCTCTTAGGACTGGTTGGAGTGACATTTGTGGCATCAATAAAAAAATGTACCATTAATGCCTGTTGTGTCACACCATTATATATCTATTATATGTGTTATAGACAAATTAACAATCTACAGTTAATTTAACATCAGCTTGAAAGCACAAATAATAATTATTTTTTATATAATTGTAAATAAATTCAGGCATCAAGGGGCTACGATTAGATTAATCTTGCCAAAGGAACGACTTGTCCCGGGTGAGTAGTTCAAACACCATTATAATTCGGGTGTTTTTGTAAATATAACCAGTCTTCGAAACCCGCTGGCAAGTGTTGGGGTTCAGGAAGTTTGATGCTGACAGCAGACGAGCCCTGTTTCAAAATTTTGTTTTAAGAGCTTTGTTATTTGAGTTTACATTGTGCTCACACAGTCCAGATTCCTCAAGAATGTCCAATCAAAAGTGCCGCAAAGCAGTTGAGACAGGAAACGTGGCCAGCTAGTATTATTCCAGCATAGGAATATTCTGGCTCCAGACCCCTCAATTACTGTATACATTGTACAGATCTTTTTCTTTTCAGCCAGATGCAGGCCAAGCTAATCAGAGCTTTGCTGGCAGAATAAGGAAGGAGGAAGTCATCTTCTGGTGCCAGAGTCTGAAAAGCTGCTACAGAAAAAACACGAGGATGAGTGCAGCTGTTGTAAGTCACCTTGCAGAAATGCATTCTTTGGCCCTTGAATGGACATTACTAACTGCTCCAGCGACAAGCTACTGCACTGGCAGGTTAATTTAGTGCAAAACAAGCAACCCCTTCCCGAGCAGAGAACAGCTAACACATGTCACACATGACCACTGCATGGACTTATTTTCAAGCTTACATTCTCTTTCGCCTGTGTTTCCCACTGTGAGGAACGAGGTGCTAACATGGCTGGTAACTGTCGGGAGTCCAGCTCTGTGCAGCTCAGTGAGTCCTCATTAAAGTCCCATTGATGTCAGACGATGCCACTGCTGGAGAAACAGCACCCACCAGATGACTACTACTGCCCCACAAAGACCACAATTTGTGCTGTCACAACGTGAACAACCATCCTGGCAAACATTTGAATCTATTTTCTGTCACTGTGGCCGAAGTTTCAGCAGCTCCGGGAACACTTTCAAGCAGATGTGAAATGATGAAACAAAGACGTTTAAACAGACCCTCAACTTGATGCTCGTGGTCTGTTAATCAATGCCAGAAGGAGTGAAGTCACATGTAACAGTGCAGCTAAATTATACATTGTTCACTATGAGCCAACAAGAAAAAAAAAATCTTGACAGGAAAATAACAAAACAGGCAAGAATCATTTTGGATCTTAATCTCCTGAACCCCAAGCAGCTTCTGGGTGATGTTTTGCTCCTGTCGCATTTCTATGAAAGCAGCACAACCATAGGTAGAAGTAGAGGGACCTCAAAAAATGTCTTCTGTGCAGTGTAACAAATTTATAACGCTTTAAATCATAAAAAAAGAAAAAATGAAAGTTGATTTATCTTATTATTTGCTTTCCAAAATAATCAACACATACACATTTTTTGTGCCCACAGGTTTACTCCATGTAAACACAGCCTGCAGTTCATCCAAAAAGTTAATGAAACTTTGTTACAAGATTGTTGAGTCACAACACGATTCACGGTTGCACAGAGGAATGTGAAATCAATATTGTTCACGAATGAATGTTAATCTAGTTAATGCAAAGGATTTAGTTTGGTAATTTTTAAAATGAAAAATGTAGAACGAAGGGATCTGAATCATATATATCACAATTTAAAATTTGAATTCTGTTAATTTTCCGAATCGCACCACGTCATGGTTGCGTTGTTCACAGAACACTGGAAAGTAAAAACTGTCATGATTTTTTCTTTCTACATACTGGGAACTTTTTAAAAACATGCTTTCAATCCCACTTGTGGGTTTTGAAGTTGAGAGGGATCAAATTTCTCAGCATTAGGGGCACAGTGGTCTAGGGGTTTGTGAAGCAAACTTGTAACCGGTGGGTTGCAGGTTCAAGTCCCCGAACTGGCAAGAGGTTGAGGTGGGAAAGTGACAGCGACCGCTTGTCCCAGTCACCACCACTGTGGGCCCTTGAGCAAGACCCTTAACCCCTGACTGCTCCCCAGGCGCTGCACCGCAGCAGCCCACTGCTCCCAGTATGTATAGTTAAGGTTAACTATGAATAGGATGGGTCAAATGAAGAGAAGGAATTTCCCCAAGGGGACCAATAAAGGTTAGATTATTATTAAAAACATTATATTATTAATATTAATGTTAGTCATCGTGTGTGTCCTGATATTTCCATTTTCCATTTTAAGCATTGGGCCAAACCTCACTTGGACGTGTGCCAGTCTGAAATGTGATGTCAGACTTTGTGCTGCAAGTTGGTAGTTTATTGTTTCCTTGCTCAAGGCCATGATTGTATTTTATGGAAGTAAACACGACTTTTTCCTAGATGTTAGGTTCTCGTCTCTCCTTTTGGCACCCGTTCAATCCTCCAAGCAGCCTCTCAGTGCGACGCATACTTCCTCTCCCATAATTTCATTTAGCGGTCTGTGGCCTTTGAGTGCAGGTATTTCCGTGCCTGTTCCCATAAGCTTGCATACTTCGTGTCCATGTGCAAGTGTTCATGCAAATATCTGTATTAGTTAGCATCTGTGGCTTCAGAAAAAGATAGTTAACAATGTGGGAAAACCCAAGAGGCAAAACCCCTGTTCAGACTCATGCAATGTTTGACTGCCAGTTTAATTTAGTGCCCGGTTATGAGATAGTCCGGTTGGCTCCACAGGGTTTGACAATATTTGACAATATACAGGCGGATCAGCTGATAATCCACAAGCTCGCTGTTTGGACTGGCAGGAGTCACTCTGCAGGTAGAAGAGGATTCAACAACATAACAGTTTTCTCCATACTTATCATCATGCATTCACTTACGGAAAGGAATTGAAGGTATGCAGCGGTTTGGCATGCAGCTAAACACAGTTTGGGGTTCAAACATGCTGTTTAGCATTTCAGGTCCATTGCGTTTTTCTACCCTTGGTGACTCCAGTTTCTTGGGAGGTAATAAAAGGTGCAGAGGCCAACATGATAGCCAATGTAAACTCTCGGCTTAATTTGGAGATTTTGAAACCGCTGCAGTTTGAATCCCCAGACAGGTTGTAAAAATCTTATTGGTGTGAAGGGTGTAAGAAAAAACTCTCTTCTCGTTCAACAGTCCCTGGTGACTCACTGAGGGCAGACGAACACTGAACCTGCTGCAGGGCGAGCACCCTGTCTGATCTCTACTGTGAGCAAAGCTTGCAAATTGAGTACACTGACAAGGTGCTTCGGGTTGATTTTGACTTCAGGTTTGTCGGGTTAGAAGGAATCTACTCATCTCATGGATACTTATTCTAAAGGAGGGTTGATGTTTGAGGTTGATGTCCCACAGCAGCAGGTGTCCGACCCAGCTGAGGACACATATTAAAGAATCCCTGCACACAACTGTAAATTTGATTGTCAGTGGCCTGAAAGCTTTTACTTTTAACTACCGTACTAAGATATATAAGCAAGGAAAATGGACTGGTGAACCAGTCCCTTTTCCTCCTCTGTGAGGTCAAGTGAGATCTAATAATGCAACAATAGTAGCCATCAAAATGATGTGCATTGGTACCAGCAAATAGTTCTCGGTGTAACCCCTCTGCTCACACAAAGATAACATGTTGACGATAACCTTAACATACAGTTAGGTCCATAAGTATTTGGACACTGACACAATTTTCAGCATTCCAGCTCTGTACAACACCACAATGGATTTGAAATGAAACAATCAAGATGTGCTTTAAGTGCAGACTTTGAGCTTTAATTTGAGGGCATTTACATCCAAATCAGATGAACGGTGTAGGAATTACAACACATTTTATATGTGCTTCCACCTTTTTAAGGGACCAAAAGTATTTGGACAAACTAACAATCATAAATCAAGTTGTCACTTTTTAATACTTTGTTGTAAATCCTTTGCAGTCAATGACAGCCTGTAGTCTGGAACTCATGGACATCACCAGACACTGGGTTTCGTCCCTGGTGATGCTCTGCCAGGCCTCTGCTGCAGCTGTCTTCAGTACCTGCTTGTTCTTTGGGCATTTTCCCTTCAGTTTTGTCTTCAGCAAGTGAAATGCAGCTCAATTGGATTCAGGTCAGGTGATTGACTTGGCCATTGCAGAACATTCCACTTCTTTGCCTTTAAAAACTCTTTGGTTGCTTTCGCAGTATGCTTCAGGTCATTGTCCATCTGCAGTGTGAAGCGCCGTCCAATGAGTTTTGAAGCATTTGGTTGAACATGAGCAGATAATATTGCCCGAAACACTTCAGAATTCATTCTGCTGCTCTTGTCAGCAGTCACATCATCAATAAATATAAGAGATCCAGTTCCACTGGCAGCCATACATGCCCACGCCATGACACTACCACCACCATGCTTCACTGATGAGGTGGTATGCTTTGGATCTTGAGCAGTTCCTTCCCTTCTCCATACTCTTCTCTTTCCATCATTCTGGTACAAGTTGATCTTTGTCTTATCTGTCCATAAGATGTTGTTCCAGAACTGCACAGGCTCTTTTAGATGTTTCTTGGCAAACTCTAATCTGGCCTTCCTGTTTTTGAGGCTCACCAATGGTCTACACCTTGTGGTGAAACCTCTGTATTTCCTCTGGTGAAGTCTTCTCTTAATTGTTGACTTGGACACAGATACACCTACCTCCTGGAGAGTTTTCTTGATGTGGCCAACTGTTGTGAAGGGGTTTTTCTTAATGAAGGAAAGGATTCATCTGTCATCCACTACACTTGTTTTCCGTGGTCTTTCAGGTCTTTTGGCGTTGCTGAGCTCACCAGTGCGTTCTCTCTTTTTAAGAATGTACCAAACAGTTGATTTGGCCACACCTAATGTTTTTGCTATCTCTCTGATGGGTTTATTTTGATTTTTCAGCCTAATGATGGCTTGCTTCACTGATAGTGACAGCTCTTTGGACTTCATATTGAGAGATGACCTCACCAGATTCCAAATTAATATACCACACTTGAAATGAACTGCAGGCCTTTTATCTGCTCCTTGTAAATGAAATAATGAGGGAATAACACACACCTGGCCATGGAACAGCTGAGTAGCCAATTGTCCAAATACTTTTGGTCCCTTAAAAAGGTGGAGGCACATATAAAATGTATTGTAATTCCTACACTGTTCATCTGATTTGGATGTAAATACCCTCAAATTAAAGCTCAAAGTCTGCACTTAAAGCACATCTTGATTGTTTCATTTCAAATCCATTGTGATGTTTTACAGAGCTGGAATGCTGAAAATTGTGTCAGTGTCCAAATACTTATGGACCTAACTGTAGGTGTTTAGCTTGTAATGGTCTTTTTAATTAGCACTCCTGACAATATTTCTGGTGCTGGTCACTCCATCAGTTACAATCTGGATGATGTAGTTCAGATATTTAAGTCGCAGGAGGAATCCTTAGAACTTTACTGATAATTGTACTTGTTTAGCACTTAGTAAAATAATGACCAAATTCCCAGGTCCTTTACATCAGCTTCATGCTAACATTTACTTCATGCTAACATATACACATATATGTATATTGTATCATACGTCACGTACAAACACGGGCAAATTAAAAATTACAACAATTAGTGCGAGTGTTCCCATTAGATGAATGATATGCACCTAAAAGTGGGTCATTGTTGGAGGCAGTGTTAGACGTGCTTGCAGCTGAACGCTTCATCTTGATCTCCACCAGGAAAAGTGAAGTAATGAAAAAGGATTTCTCACAGCATCTACAGGATGAACAGTTTTGGAGCATTAGAATCAGGATAAATAATGTAATTTGTCTGATTCTGTGTACAGTTGGACCAGAAGATTACTGTGAAAAATTTAACCTCGAACCGCACATCAGTGACTGTGCAGAGTGAGGCTTGAGGATGAGGACCAACTTTGACAAATGCTACACTATTTTGGACAATGAGTTTGGCTGAAGTTTCCCCTGAAGATCAAGACAAGGTTGTAAAATTTCGCAGACTCGGATACTGTGTCCACAGGATGCAGCCCCTACACTGTACATGTTTCTTTATCCCACCAAATAACCCTGTAATTTTATGATAAATTACACGTCACTACCTTGACAGTAGAGACTGTTCAATGTACAATAGCAGCCACAATGTTAACCCCATTTCTTATGTTTCAGCTCATGTTTGGTTTGGTCGAAAAAAAGTACACCACTTTCTACACTCCTTCACACGCAGAGCATCTCTTCCTTGCAAAGCCTACTCATGGTTGCCCAGTTGCATGAGGAGTTTAGACATCTTACTTGTATTTAAAAAACACCAAAAATCTAATAGATATGTCATTTTCTGGTTAAAAGTGTGTGAACTATTGACCAGGTTCAGGCAGAGAAAAAAACTACAGCTCATTAAGATACATTGGTGGATGCTTTGCGAGTATATGCGCCAGGTGAACACTGGAATGAATGGGTCTTGCACTGCAGCCACCCAGTGTGCATATTTAAGCATTATTAATGTCAAACGTGATTGTATGACCACAAACGATTACATTCAAGGATATATTTCCATTTTAACTAGCTCAGGATATTCCTGTAGTTATACGGGCCACTAGGTTTTATTTAGCATCCCAGGTGCTCAGAAAAACGATACCCTGTTGTTGTCCTGTGATTTCAAAGTGCTGGTTTCTGCAGCAATCCCTAATAAGCCTCAGATGTCTGGCTGTGACACAGGAACACAAAACTTGCAGCACAGATTAAGCCCAAAGGACAAGTGGAGACAGTAGAGAAAGAAAAACGGCAAGAGGGTAGGAAAAGGAAATGTATGGACAGCGAAAAAAACATCGCAGCCAGGAAAGTAGGAGAACATGTTGACAGAGGGGCGCTCCTCTGAAGGTAACGAAGACTGTATGCAAAAAGAAATATTTGTCCAAGTGGGTGGAGGTGACATGTTCCCAGCGCAATTCATCATGCTCAATAATACACAAAGAAAGGCAGCTTTTCACCTCCGTTTTAAGTAGCACCCTGTGACAGTAATGAATAATCAGAGTGGAACATGAGGAAATGAGTCGATTTAGGGCTGGTCATGACTCTGTAAACCACAAGCCTTATTTCATAATGACGAGGTCAAGTTAAGTAGCAGCACTCCTTGAGCCACATGCTAGTCTGTCGTAAGATAAGCTTTTTAATGACAAAAATGTTTTTTTCTCTAACAACAAGCTGTTGTTGGTAAGATTGGCAGCCATGTGCAAATGAAAACCTGCAGACACAAGTGGGTGATTCTCACACGAACCCTCCATGAATTGCTCCTTTAAATTCCAAGATCTATCAAGAGGTGAGGTTTATTAAGCCTGCTGTGAAATCAGACGTTAAAGACGTTGTGTGAGTGTAGCTTTTCGACATATGGTTTTTCTTATTTACTAAGACTGCAGATGTAAATGAGCCCAGCCGTAATCCAGTCGATTTGTACAACAAGGTACTAAATAAGATGAAATACTGTCCTGTCTTAAAATGTTCTCTACATGTGAAGACATTTTGATACCACAAAGTTTGTATTAACTTAGTGTTTGCTCTCCAAAAATTAAGCATAATGTATAACTGGGGCTCAGGGAATAGTTAGATATGCAGGTTGTGGACAAACTGAGATATTCGGAACAGCTCTCCTGAGGTGGCAGCTTATTTAGCTGGTAGTTCATGTTAAAGCATTTTCCCCACATTTGCTAATACAAGGCCGAAAAACTTTCAGATGAACTCATTCCTCATAGTTTGTACCAATTCCTGAACTAAACATACAGGTATACTGACTGCAGTACCATGTGACATGCCCACAGCGCTCAAAAATAGAACACTGCCAATGCAAATTGGTGGGAAGCTGTTGAGGGATCATAGCTACATTAGCTTTCAATATCTGGATTAACAACAAGGCAACATGCCCATGTGCTCAAGTCAAGTGCCCCGGGGGCTCACTACAACATGGGCCCCCAAAGCTCTAGGTGACCTCCTTAATCACCTACTTTTAGGGTCTTGAAAAGTATCTAATAAACAAATCAAGTTTTTAGAGCCGTTTAAAAAAAAAAAAAAAAATTGCACCACCATGCTACGTGTTCCCAAAATTAGTTTGTGTTTAAGGAGACCATATTCTGCTTTTTGGTGGGTTGTAAAGCTGTATTTTGTGCATGTAAAAAAGTGTGCTAACTTACAAAATCCACTCCAAAGGGAGTTACTCTCTGCCAAAGAAAACATTGCCTCTTACCTGCCTGAAACATCATCGTAGTCCGGGTTTTTCTTCCATTACTCATCTATGTCACCATGTAACACATTTGCATAGCACCTGCAAATGGCTAGTTTGATCTTAAACAAAGAATGAGAAGCTTCCTCACAGTCTGCTATTATTTCCTCACTCGAGCTGCTTCTGCTTGAGCTAAATCTCTCCGGATAGATCTTTGGTACGTAGCTGACCAATAAGAGCAGACTGGGCTTTTTGGGAAAGGGACCTTAAAGAGACATGGAGCTAAAACGAAGTGTTTTAGACACACAGAGAGAAGAGTTGCTGCAGCAATGTACAGTATGGGATAAATAATGTGTTTTTGAATATTAAGATATGTAAACATGTTCCAGTAAAACCCCAAAATAAAACAAAAAAATGTATATAAACCTGTGAATATGTATATTATGGGCTCTTTAATTCATTTACCAAACGGTAAACTTAGATCTTGGAGTTCTCGTGTAGTGTAGAAAAACTGCACACACAAATAACAACACTAATAGAAAGGGTGTGAAATTAATGGGGAACCAGCTGATCATTTCTCCTGCGTCAAAGCTTATTCTGGACATGTCTGCTCTATCAACAGACGTGTAATGAATGGTAGCCCACTACATTCAAGGACTGTGGGACTCCTGAAATTTGAACTACCAACAGTCAGATTCCTGCTAACAAAGACAACAGAGGAAGGATTATACATCTGCACGTGAATTTATTTGTCACAAAGTGCACTCTGAGGCTTGTGAAAACAGTACATATTGTTCTCTGTAGCTCTAGAGGATCCCCTGTAAAGTCTGAAAAAAGCCTGGAATTGGACACAACTACTTTGCCTGTGTTAAACCTAAACAATGAAGTCTGATGATTTAGCAGCTGCATTATTGGGAGTGAAGGACCATGGAGTTATGGAGCTGGATCCATGCTGGGATATGAAAATTAGGATATCTTGACCTCTACTGCTTTTATTTAACAATTTTTATTTTTAATCTCTCACAAATTTCCGATTTTTATAAAGATGCAAACTTGGAAAAGGTTGGCTACTTGTGTATTGTGAAGCTTTTATACTCAGAAAGATGCTTTTAACCCTAACCCTGCTAAAACTTTACAAAAGTTCCTGTAGAGAAGTCTCACCAGCCTGCATCCATCTTGGTATTTCCCCAGTGTAGTTATTTAGGGCTAACGAGACCACATCCCTATCTAAATGAGTGGGGAGAAAGCCATAACTGCAACTTCAGTGGTCACCGGGACAACAGCATGTGTAGAATCACCAATCAGATCTGATAAAACCTGCTCAAACGTTTATTGACTTTGTCCCAAAATAAAGCTGGAAAGCATGCACAGGTTATATTTCCACTATGCATGCCCACAGTTAAATGACACTGCACTTGACTCAGTGTAACAACACAATTAGCAGGGTGTTTCCCGGTCTGGCTGTTAAAAAGCAGACAATTTCTTGGAAGGGGGGGGCTAACGCACTTTGGAGTGATAGAATTCTCCCATCTCCCCAATTGGTGTGTTTGTTTCCCTTCTAACATCTCTGGTGTACCATCTGGGTTCATGACCACGTTATTACAGGTTCTTGAGGAAGCTTTCTGCAGATCGCCTGTGGCAGCAGTCTGAGGAACACCTAAACCACCGAGTGGCAGCCAAAGACATCTAAAGCTGAGATGCAGCCATGATGTTACATAAACCGTCCATTAGTTGAAAAGGATTCATTTCAAATAAAATAGGTTTTACCACATCGTCTTGAGCACGTACAGCTTCTTCATCCACCTTCAGATGTAATAGTCAGGGGCCAAATTCATACATATTCATTGCTGGATCATTGCCTGGTTCAGACTCAACCCTCCTGAAATAATTTGCGGCGTATTACTTGACACATGAATGTGTGAACAGAGATTGAAGTATAATTCCATCTCAAGTGATTCAGAGCTTAAGAGCTACAACGACGCAGTACTCTGCCACTCATTTTGGCATTTTGTCAATAAATATTTTTTTTCCCCCTCTTTTTACAGTTTTGATCTGAGAAGGCTGGGGAATCTCCAAAAGAGGCTCCTATAATCTAATCCACAAATGCCTTTTTGTTATCCTGTAGGTTCACGTAGGTGAGGCCAAGAATCTGCAGGTAAAACCCCTGGCAGCCAGATCAAGTAAATGCATTCCAGATTCTCCTTATGTGATAAGACCTTAAACCCCGTGTGATGTACAGTACTGCATTCCTGAATATATAACTGAGCCTTCTTTGGGGTATCGGCAGTTGCATTGGTTGCTTGATGGATTTTTCTTCAAGAGTCACAGAGTGTCAAAGTTTTCATTTGTATGACAAAACCGACAAAACGCAGTGAAATGTTGGAAAATGCAACACTGACAGGAATATGTTTTGGTAACTAATTAAAATGTGGTAACGTACACACATTGTGATGCGGGGCTAGTGTCTTCTCTGCAAACACACAGACGCGCCCATCTCATTCCCATGTAAACAAGTGGAACACTGAAAGTTTGTTGAGGAAAATGGGAAATGCAAAAACAGGGAACAGAGAAGTGACTGCGAAACAAGTAGAAAAACTAAGGACTCTGAAAATGCAAGGATCTTCAAAACCAACTGATTAAACATTAAAAAGTTTCTACCTTATGTTTTGTTTTACACTCATTAGTGTAATTATCAAAGCATTTTTTTAGTTTATCAGTATATTAAGTTGTGACTTGTTATACATTCTTGCACTGACTTTTGCCGGATTTTTAGTGCTCCACTTTCATGATCTTGGACGGTAGTCTCTAAAACTGTCATTTTGACTTACATTGGATACTAAAATCAATGTTGGAGCCAAGTCTCCAGAGTGCACTGAAATTTTAAATATCTTTTTATTTCAGCCTCAGCTGATACCCAGTCTTTATTTTTATCAGATGACAGTGCTTCACCCATCAGGGAGCAAACTTTCTATACCCTATTCCTCATTTAAACCGCACCTGGAGTAACCAGAACAGATATTAAAGACGGTTTTACCTTGATTCTGCTGGATCAACATCAGAGTGGTGGCGAGGAGCCAAAGGTAAGTGAAGTCCATCCTGCTTGCCTCCTCGGGATCTAACTGATAAATCAAAGAAAAATAAAGCACCTCAGTCTCCACGTTAAGTTCCTCAATATAGCTGCCTTCTTCCAGTCGTAAAAACAGCAGAGGAAAGCCCACAGGGTCCTGCTGAATCAAACACCCAGGTGTGTAAGTGATTCCAGTCAACACCAGAGAAATATAAAACGTTCCTAAATCAAAATGTCCACCCTGATCCCGTCAGGTAAAACGCTGCAAACCACACAGACGCGGCGCTAAACTGAACCCAGGCTCATGGTGTTGGGCTGTATCCTGAGGCTGCTGTGGTTTCCACGCGGAGGGAGGATAGAGTGACGGGCTGAGAGCACAGTTGTGTTGAGCGCTATCATAACAGATGGAGAGAAGTGAACTACAGGAGAGGAGAAGGAGGAGGAGGAGGAGGAGGAGGGGGATACAGGACGGGAGGCTCCTTCTGTGAGACACCTTCACAGCTTGAACGTCATGAATCACAGCCTCCTCTCCCCGCGGTTCGCCCGTGTCATGCTCGCATGCTTGCTGTGTTTCTCACTGTGGTCTCATCCGTCTTCCGTCTCTTTGCTTTTTCTGTCCTTTGTGTAACCTGAAGTCTGTCACTCTTCTCCCTGGGATCTCTTCATGGAACAGCGCTGTTTGTGTATTTTGTGCACACACTGTGTTATCTGTGTCAAATGAAGAGATGTTCTACTGCCACTGCAGGAAACACTGCCCCAGCACAAACGACTCCTTGGCTTCACCAGTGTAGAAATGGACAAACTCAGACTGACAGAATGGGAAACGAGCGACTGTGGTGCTGACATGGAAATAACTTGTTGTTGTTCACAGCAGGGATCAGCAGAAACTAATGGGGAAAATTTTAAACTACCTAGTAGTTAGTATTGAAGTTTACTTCTTTCTTTTAGGACTGAACTCTACCAGAGATCATTTGTCCCCACAGCCATGAGGCCCCACAACACCTCAGTCAAATGGCTCATGACCTGATCTGTTGGCTGCTACACTCCAGTGACTCAACTCAACTGTGAAATAAAACCAATAATCCTGGTCTACCAGGACCCATACACTGCACCACTCCTATATGCTTATTATGAGTTCTGCTCTCACATTGTAGCTTTTTGTATTTTCCTAACACTCTCTTTTATTGTAAAGCCCAACAACTTTGCAACTTTTTTGTAAATACCTGTATTTTTGGCACCTTCTTTATATTTCTTCCACCAGCACGATTTGCCTGTTAATTCCCAAGGTCCTTCATGTATTGTTTCTTTGTTTATCTTGAATGTAACATGTGTGAGCTACTGGATACCTTGAATTTCCCCAAGGGACAAAATAGTATCCTTCAAATCTATCTATCTATCTATCTATCTATCTATCTATCTATCTATCTATCTATCTATCTATCTATCTATCTATCTATCTATCTATCTATCCATCTATCCATCCATCCATCCATCCATCCATCCATCCATCCCTCCCTCACCTTTCTTTCTTTCTTTCTTTCTTTCTTTCTTTCTTTCTTTCTTTCTTTCGTACAAATTTCTTTGTACTTCTGCACAATGACAATAAAGTCTCTTTATCTTTATCTTTCTTTCAAAATTTACAACCAGGATAGCACTGGCCAGTTGCTGCTGTTGAAGGTATTCTGGCATGGAAAGGCTGAACCACTCACCTTTCACTTTCCTCGCATTTTCACTCCAAGACAAGTTATTGCCTGCACTTAGAGGCCAAAAATCGAGTTGTCTCACGATGAAACAGAACAAGACATTTGAAGATAATCAGAAGATGACACTGAGGCTTAAGGATACTGGACACAGATATTAGAAGACTCGCCGACCTCCAGGTGTAAATGTTTGAGTTTGAAACCTGTGCTCGCTCATTCAGCTGTAACTGGAGAGGCCAAAAGAGGATACTGAGGTAATTTAGAATTACCTAATACTTCTGTCCTCCATCTATCATTTTGGCCAAGAATCTACTATTTTCAGCTTCCCCTTCTTACTTTGGCAGATCATATTTTCTGTGTATTTGTTTTGGACTGAACTGTGGAGGAGTTGCCTGTTATCTGTTCTGACATCATCTGGAACAAAATACGGATCACTGAGCAGGAAAATGACAGAACCGCAAAAGGTGGTCCCGTGTTTGTGTCTGTCTTTTCATCTTTTTTTGGGCCCAGTTTACGGGAAGCCTTCTCACCGTCCTCCTGACAGTCTGACTGAGGAACGGCCGCTGTGGTAAACCAGATTCATAAAGAGAGTAACGAGGACAATCCAAACATCTGGGAGGCAGATTCTATGGTGAGCTCCACAAAGAACCTTCTGGTTGGGTTTCCCCAAAATTGCTCGACCAGATCTCGTGAAATTCTCTAAAATGACATACAAACGGCATGCTCTGTGCAGAGGAAGTGACTGTTTCACCACTGTGAAAGAAAGAGGAATGACAGGAATAGGCAAGCACAGGACCTTTTATTTCCCTTTATATACTGTGGGAAATGAGAAGATTCATTTCCCAGTTAGTCAGTCTACTGAAGAGGTTTTAATCTTGGCTGAAGCTGGTATTTTGTTTGTGAGAGTGAAATGTTGAGATGGATAATAGTCTGATGTTTACGTGTTCAGTACAGAGTTGAAGCCAGGATGTGGTTAGCCTAGCTTAGCATGATAACTGGAAAACAGGCAAAAGTTTAAAAGTATACCTACCGTCATGCCCAAAGCTACTAATCTACAAACATATGCACAAACAGAAAATGTATGGTTTTAGGTGAAGTTGTGTGCTGCAACTATATGTCTTCACAAATAACAGTTCATCCATCTGCCCACTTTCTGTATAATATTATGGGATGGTACCACACACATTCACTGTAAATGAATGACACACTATACATGAGCTGAGGACAGTTTCAAACCAAAGCAAACAATAAGAGAAAATCCAGATTAGACAACTGAGCAAATATCAAGTCAATAAAAAATAAACTTTTAAAACTGGTATAGATACAACAGAGACTATGACAGTGTTTGAAACATGCAAGAAACCTGGATGTTCAGTGATACACACACAGTCACACAACTTTGCTGTGGATTTAAAATACACACATGCAGGTGTCAGCAGAGATGAGGCGATGGATAAATTTTGTTCCACCCTATGGATTTTAATGCATCTTGCAGTTTCTTGGATGCACATGAACTCTGGATTATGCCCAAAAATAATGTTTTGTTGCCTTATACAACATCTGCACATGGGAACTATGACAAGATACATTTCACAGAAAGACTGTGTCAAATGAAGCATCCATATGGCATCGGTAGGGTTAGGAAACTAAAACTTTTAGTGATTGTTAACAAAAGACCTTACCGCTCAGAAAAAGGCAATCCTTACTGTAGTCTAAGTCTGTTCTGCATAAAAGCTAGATATGCTGTAAACCTTTCCAACCTGGGTTTGTCACTGCCTCTGGTTGTTGTTCACCAAAAAATAGTTCCGATTTCGAACTTCTCCAAAAAGCAATGGTATGAGGAGACTACAAGGAGATTCTTACCCACACCTTTGTAATTCATCATTAAAACAAGTGTTATTGAAATGGTTGCAGCCGTACTTTGGAGATGCTTTAATTTGTGCATGCTTTCTATCCACAGAAGCCAAACATAGTGGGAAGTCCGAATTTCTCCCGATATCCTGTGCTACGTCCAGTCACTGTGCTCGGCACACCTCAAGAACATTCAGCCGTTGCTGTTATTACCCTGTGTGTTTTTCTGTGTTCAGTATTAAGGGCAATGCACATGGAAAATATGCATTGGCCCTCAGTGGTAGTAGAAGGTGTATTTTTAACTAGATAGCCATTTCCTCCTACATTCTATTTCTATGCTAAGCTAAGCAAACCACATCCTCACAGTAATTTAGTCTTGCTATATTGTGACCGTGTTTTTCAGCTTTGTCCATCTTTGCCTAATCCAGTGTCTCCTCATGGTCAGCTAGCTGTCTACTCCATGTTCGTACACAGCCAGAAGTGGCTTGGACTGATTCATACAACACTATTCCAGCATGTCTTGTACATGTTAGAGCTCGTGCACAGAGATGCTTGTGCACAGGACAGGTAGAATCTGACACATTTAACATAACTAAGTATTCTAACTGGGTTCCATCTGTTAAATGAGGCAAAGTGGCCCATTGAATGGAGTTTGTCCACAAAACCTTTATAAACTTCAGAGGTGCAATTCAGGAATGATGCTCACAGTAATCGCACTATTTGCATCATTTCAAATGTAACGAGTTTCAAGTTTAAAACGGAGCCTGTGGATAGTAAACAATGTACACGTTGTGAATTTGCAAAGCAAAGTGACAGTTGCCCAAATGGAAATGCACGCATGTTTGTCTGTGCGAGTGTCTGCTTGTCATTTACCCGACTGTTTGACTTTTCATCAGGTCTTCAGGCAAGATAATTAGAGAGCAGAAACCGAAAACAACAACCCGACGCTGCCATTGCCCCAAGATACGGCACAATTATAGAGGTGGAGGTGAAATAATGCAGGAGCGGTAGGGGAAGGGGGCCAACGTGGAGGTGTAGTAAAACAGGAATAGAGAGAGAAAGGGAACACAGTGGAGCTAAAACAGAGAGAGCAAAATAAAAGTCATTCAGCTTAGAAAGTTAAGTTTCCCTGCTGTCTTAGAATGTGAGTTAATTGCACCTTGGCTGATTAATTAGTTCAAAGGGATCTTAAGTGTTGTTAAAGTGTAAAACTGGCTGAGTTGGATTAAGTAAGCTTGAGAAAACAAGTTCAATAAATTTAAAATATTTCGCTAAATCCACTAGTTGCAAACACAATGATTACTAAGAGTTCGAAAATTTGCAGGCATTTTTGACCAGAGTCAGCACAAAGACAATCTGCGAGGCTGCAACCAGTTCCAGTGACATACATTACAAGTCTTTGGGCACAGGGACTGAATTCAGCACTAACCTCTGTACTGATTAGAATTGTTTTGATTATTATGAAAAGAAATAAACACAATTCAATTGACCAAAGACGCAGCGAACTTCAATCATGTCTGTTTTCTCAAACTACAAAAAAAAAGAAGAGTCTTTGGGGAGTTTAAACTCTCTAACAGCATCATGGGAAGTCTGTTTCTATGTTGGTTTGTTTGCTTAGTAACCTCATTTATTGACTTGAGTCAACTCTCAGCTGTTCATTTAAGTCAAAATGGCTCAAGTTATAACAGCCCATGTTTTTAGGTTTAGGTTCAATTATCTAGAAATTAACAAAACACACATATTTACATTTAATTGGCTTCAAAGCACAACTTGTTTTGACTGAATTCCTTTATGATGTTTTACAGTGTAACATCATAACATCTGTAAAAAGGGCAGAGTGATGATCTACTACAGCAGTGAGAGCAATATATCAGAACATAACAAGAGAGAGAAAACAGTATTTTTTTGTGGAAAATGTACACCACAGCCCACATTATAAACAGCCCAAAGTATGGATGGTTTTCATGACAGTGGACCAGAAAGGTCACGGATAAAATATGGTTCGTCAAAAGCAGCGGTAAAGGTTTTTGTGTTTGTCCTCAGAAATAAAAGACCTTTGCAAACATGTAATGAACACATAAATTCTGCGCGAGTTGTACCGAGGGTGGAGAAAGTTGGAAGAGATGAGAAAGGACATATTTGGCAATCAGGAATGAAACTCCGTAACACTGCATATAAAGGATGAATCCTTAATTAAGTGTCACACTTTCTTGCACTTTAAATTAAAAAGCTTCAAAATCCCTGCAGCAGATATTTTTTCTCCCTTTAACAAAACCTCCACTGATTTTACTCTTTTTGCTTGTCTTTCCAGGTGCTGGGGGAAACTACTATGCCAAAAGACTATATAATCTTTAGTTTCTCCACAGAGAGCTGAATGACGTTTGATAAATGTCCTCCAGTGATGTCACTGGCTGCAGTATGAAAAGGAGGGCAGTGAGTTTAGCAGACCTCTGTAGCTGCTGCATGCTACATTAGTCACTGCTCCAATGAAACACCACAGGATCTGATCAAAATAATGATAAAAAAGAATTTTTAATCTGTGTCTGCTGTTATAACCCCGCTCTGCTAGAGGGAAGAACATAAAATCAGATGGATTTCATGGAGCAAGTTGTTTACTTCGTAGTGAGGAGTTTGGAGTTTTTATTGACTTTAGTAAGTCTCTAAAGCCAGAAGGGGGCTTCCAACACCTACCTAGAGCCATAAACAAAAGGAAATCAGCTAACCTACTCCCTCCTAGCAAAGGAAACTCATTGGAAGCACACAAAAACAGTTTTTCTCTAACAATAATGAATGCATGTGTCTACAAATCTGAACTTGGACAAGGCCCCTGGTAACATGGTGAGTTGGTACGGTGCAAACTTGCAGAAGTTCACTACACATCATAGACAGTTGGTCTACAGTAAAGGTTAGTTTTAAGTGTCAAAGACAAATCAATGAGAGGTGGCCATCTTTCACCAAATCATAACCATCCTGAGTGGCAGCTCAGCGACACTGGGGTCAGCGCTAGGTTCCCACAACCCAAGGGTCCCACATTTTTAAGATGTGTTTTTCAGTGAAAATTGTGAAAATTAGGCCCTATGTTCCCACATGTCTCACATTTCTAAGACCCCATTTAAACAAAGGGAAAATGCAGATATTTCCCGTGTTGCAGTATAGCGGTGTTGAGCTTGAGAGAGTTTGGAAGCTAGTGCTCTCCTTCAAAGCCTGTTGTGGGATTGAGTGGTGAACCCCTAACTACCAGGGCTAGAAATGTGGGAACTGTGGGAACAGAGGGCCTAATTTTGAAAAATATCTTAGGAATGTGGGAACATAGGGCTGTGGGAACATAGAGCTGTGGGAACATAGAAAAGGGTCCGCTACATTGTAAATTAAGAAATTTTCCTTCTGTACTTTTAACATATAGAAAAATATCAATGAAGTTAAGTCTCTAAAGTAAAATAACATCAGAAACCTGTAACTGCAATTTTTTGTTGAAAATGTTAAATAGACTTATAATTCCACAAATACTTTGCTACTTTTACAACAGTGTTTGACAATTGTTGCATGATTTTGACAAAGAATTAAAATTTAAAAAGTCAACAATGTCAATTTTCTGCAGCATTCTACTGGATTATTTGTATTATAGCATTATTCTGCTATGATAACATGTAATGCCATAGTCTTTACACGTATAAAAATCCTTTATTAAACACATAAAAGCTAAAACACCACACAGGAAACTATGAGATTAAGACTAGAGACATTTTTATTTTTATGATATGGTTATTGTTTTTCATTTTCATGCATTTTTTCCCAGATTGGTGGACAACATTTGTGTGGTACCACTTTCTAAGCTGCGTAGACCGAAGCACCGGACAGGGTTGAAGGGATGGGGCAGTTGCTGATAGAATAATGACAGGCACAAACTGGAGCTAACTAAGGGAGTAAGGGAGTTGTTTTCTCAGCGCTTGCATTACAAGGAATAACACTCCTCTGCAATGCAAGTATGCAATGTGAGTCCACAGCTGATAAACTCTGCTCAGCTCATTGTTGGCAAATCAGTGAGATGTGATGCTGCACAGGAGCTGCACGTTTTTCTCTTTTGATGGTATAAGACTGCAGGACCATTGACGGTTAGTTACTGTTCGATGGAGAGGGGGAAGCTTGCATCTGATTGCACAAAATATTGAATGAGGAGTACGCTGTCAGACCTGTCTTGCAGCTGTAGTTGAAATAAAGTCCTGTGTCAAATCAATGTCGACTTAAAAATCACACTTTGTCCCATTGAGCTGGTGCGAAAATTAGGTTTTGTGCTCCTTTAGCGTTGTTCATCTGAGGTCATGACGTCCACGTTTCTTCACATTTTTTTTCCCCAGGCAGTATTACAGCGTAAAGAAAAGGAAAGAATGACAAGCCGAATAATAAAATAATTTTTTACATTTTATGTTTGGGAAAAGGGAATACTTAAGTTGGAAAAACTGGAAACTTTAAATGGACTTTCTTTAAAATTAGGTAAGTCAGAGCAATGCAAACACTAAGTTTGAAAGGAATGAAATGAGTTAAGTAATTTAACCTGATCCAGTTAACGTTACTTGTTACCTTAATTTGGATAAACTTAATTCAATTGTATGTCACCACTGAAGCAATTCATTTAAGCTGATGCAGCAATTCTCTTTTTTGGTGCACTTATAACTACAAAGGCCCAATGATGAGCTGTGAAGATAGACAGCTTAGGATCAGGAGTGAAAAGTGGATTAGAAAAAGCCTGAATATGACACATTTCCATTCAGGTCATTGAGCAGCTGTAGAAATTATAACTCTTCTTCGTCTGGAGCAAGAGAGGAAGTTGTGTGATGTTACAGTGGAGCCAGTACATGTGCAGAAAAGATGTCTCAGTGCTTTCAGCAGATGCTCTTCAACAGACATATTTCCAAGGGCTTACAAAAAATACCTGAGGCTCATTTCTGATCTTGTACAAGATACATTATGGCTGTAGTTGTTTTTGCTGAGTGTATGCTGCATTCTGTTCAATCTGTTTTTAGCATTTGTGGCTCCTGAATATTAAAAAACTAGCAAAAATACACAAGAGGTTTTCTTTTCTTCAAACATGAAAATGTGAAGACAACGTCTGATATCCGGCCAACAGCAAACTGTCTGTAAATATCAGCATCCACAGTCAAAGGTCCTGCAGGAAACTGGGAGTTCTCTGTTCCTTTTTTAAAGCTAAATGTAGTACACATTGAAAAATCAACAATGTTACTTTCTCGCAGACATTTAAGCCTTGCAGCTTTTCATTGTGACATTAATATAAGGCCACCTTTAAAAGCAAAAATGATCCAAACTCTGGTTTCTTCAACATGAGGATCTGCTGCTTGACTCTGTCTTCATATAAACTAATTACCTTCACCTTGAACTTTCAGACAAAACAACACATAAGAATATACGCTGATCAGCCACAACATTATGACCACTGACAAGTGAATAACATTGATCATATTGCTACTATGTGGTGTTCTGATGGAAAACCTCAGATTATGGCATCTGTGTTGATGAGACTTAGACACCCAAATAAACATTGTCCCACAACAAGCACACTCCCTCATGCAAATGGAAATCCCAAATGTCACTGGTCTACCCTCACAGGAAAATGCACCCCACCATATGTAAAAAACATCAAACAATCAGGAACATGTTGAGGAACATGGCAATGGCCCAAGATTTTGACGTTTTCTTGATTTTTCAGTTGACTCCAGGACCACTCTCCCTGCTGTTTTTGATTCAACATTCCCATCTGCCCACAGTATGATGGTATGTTGCTGTGGGCAGTAGGAACGTCTGATTGATCATCTGCTTCCTAGTTTCTCAGAGAATGTGAGGAAGGGCCAAGGTGGGGAATAGTATCACTATCTTCTTCTTCTATTCATATTCAATCTGTCTTATCATATATCATATTCACGTTGAAGAAATCAGGCTGTAGATCATCGTCTACCTTACTTTGAATAGAAAGTAACATTGTTGGTGTTTTAAGAATGTTTGATGTATGAGTTATCGATTTGTAAAGTTTGAATCTGATTGTCTTTTGAACTTCATTGAAGTCTATGAACCCAAATGAAGCAAAGAATTGAATCCTGCATGTTTCATACATATTTTCTCCGTATAGCCATTCCAGGGATTCGTACATAAAGGATGTCACACAAAAACTTGATACTAAGCCCAAGACTACTTGTTTTTCCTACGGTGCTAAGAGTACAGAAGGTACTGGACAATACCAACATCCTGTGGTTTGGCTTTGACAAGTGCAGCTGCAGCAACAGACAGCACAGGCGGGACAGCACAAGAATTATGTAGGGAGATATTTAGTTTGATTTGATGATCAGGAACAAATAATAGACGACCAAAAGCAAGACTGCAACAATGGAAGGACGAAACACTTACCTAAGGAGCTTTTTGTGTCACTCAGTTATGGATTACTGTTTTGAAGCCTCCAGTTTTAAATTTGCCTGTCACCATCTTGGTTTTTTGGAACTGCTTGGGTAAATTCTCATAAGAACTCATAACAGTAGCATCTTGTCGATCATAAGGTAGTGTCCCTTAAAACATACCCTATTTTGTTTTCTGTTTTACCCTAAATGGGACCATAATTTACTAAATAAACACTAGCCTATATCAAAAAGACTTGAAACTAGCAATCGAAACCAAAAACTCATCAGGAAAATGTTTGCTGAGGTAACAAATTAAGTAAGAAGTAGGTTCATTTTCTCATAGATTTCTTCACAGTCGCACTTTGTTTTGCAACCAGAGGAGTCGCCTCCTGCTGGCTGTTGCAAAGAATGCAGGTTTCATGCAATTCCGTGTTAGCTGCTCTTTTCAAACCGAGACTCTATGTCCACCTTTTATATACAGTCTATATGCTTTACAGACAATGTTCAAAGAGGCTAATGATAGCTTGTTTAGGCTAATGTAATAATACTTAATAACGTGAGCTGCGTGCATCAGTTCTTCACAAATAAAAGTATCTAGAATTCTAAATATCTGATAGATTTTGCTGTATCAAATGTGGTACAATCAACTGTGGAATTTCAGCACTATTGGGACCAACTACCATATTTCTGGTATCGTAATATTCCTATTGCTATTTTGAACCAGCTAACATTTGAGTCATACTCGATAACTTTTTCAACAGATGCACTTTCTACACTTTTTGTTCGTAAGTGAGACACTGAACGGATGAAGTACAACTGGATTTTATTACAAGTTCCAAAAGTTTTGACAAAATGGCTTTTACCAGGTGAATAAATAAACAGTACGGACAAGCTGTGACACATACAGCATTTGAAGACCATTAGACATTATTCACATGACTGATACAGTAGTTCAGCATTAAAGATGCAGAGAGGAGGACTGAAATCACATTTCCTGCAGGCCCATGCTGGTAGCTCAGGTGGAAAAGAACAACACACCAGCGTTATCTTATAAAATTGACAAATAGGGGTTCACAATCGCATGGTGATTTGTTTCAAGTAGACGAGAAAAAAAACCAAAGGCAGATGTTCTGAGCTCCCATGAACAGAACATTCTGATCGGTCTAAATATAAAAACCACCTAATTCTGCTGGCAAATCCACCTCATATTTACTGTCCACCAGGCACAAGGCTGGATCAACATTCCTGAGACATAGAGGGCGGGGGTTGATCTTTCATGAAACAAGAGCACGAATTCCGTCTTTCACTTTTTGTCATGCTCTCTCTCTCAATCAGAGGTTTGTACGCTGGTGTTTGTGAGTCCCCAGCAGGTCACGAAGGTGAGCTGGGCACCAAAATAATGTAATAAAACCATACAAAATGATCAGTCTTTGTTTTTCTTGTACGAGTGCAAGGGGGTACTGGTTAGCACTGTTGCCTCACAGCAAGAAGATTCTGGGTTTGAAGCTGCAGGTAGGTTGGAGCTTTTCTGTGTGAGGTTTGTATGTTGTCTCAGTCCCTGCGTGGGTTTTATAGCTTCCTCCCACAGTCCAAAGACATGTGTGATACTGGTGAACCTAAATTGGCCATAGGTGGCAGTGTCAGCTCTGTGATGGACTGGCAACCTTTCAAGGGTTTATCCTGCCTCTCATTGCTAACTGGGATGTGCTGTGGCCTCCCAAAATGCATGCCTAATGCCGTCACCGATCGCACATGTGATTAAAAATACTTTCCTGAGACTAACTTGTGATTGCTTTGCCAGTGTAGTTGGATCATATATAATTAGTAAGGATACAAAATCTCAAGATGCCAATACAAAAAAATGGCCAGCAGGGAATGAAAAAGAAAATCAGCTGAGGTTGTATCATAACCTTGTCCACCTTTCCAGAAGGAACATTCTTAGTTGGCTTTTTGCGCTTTTCCTTTGAAATAAACATTCTGCCAGCTGCAAAATTTCCTGATAAATAACAGCCTGTCTGTTTAGCCCTCCTCACTGACATTTTCCTCAGTTGTCTTCACTTCCTCTGACAGAACTGAAGCATGGATCAGAAAACTGTGGCTGACTTTTACTCATCTGGACAGTGATGACTTTGATGCTTTTCCATTATGGCACGATTTTCAGAGCAAGAACAATCAGTCAAAAGTTGACTTTCAGGCTCATTTCAGTGCACATGCAGAGTATTTACCTGAAAAGCAGACACTGTCTGGTGAAGAAGACACAAAATTGAAAGAAATGCCACTGTATTCATTGACTGATATTGTGGTTGATATGGCTCAGAAGCAGTGACTGTGTCTACAGATGGACAAACCCTCCACAAGTCACTCACAGGTTTCCTGGTTTTCCCAGCTGACCTCTTAACACTCCACCTAACTCCCAGCTGTTCCAAAAATGAGCAAAGAGTTGAAGCGTGAGTGGAGGTGAGATGTTCCGTACATTCCAAACATTTTTGAGCCATAGCCCATCCTGTATTGGTACCTGTTACTCAAAGCAGTCACACACTTAATTAAACGTAACTTTAAGCCTTAATACAAGATTCGGCTATAGATATATTTATTCTATATTTAGCTATAGAGATCAAAATTACTATTCTACCAGGCTGGAAACATGCTTACCTCTGCTGTCCAGCTAGTCATTTTAATTAGCCTCTAGTTCTAAGTCAGTCCCCTTAGAACTAGAGGCTCTAAGGGGACTGACTCACTTTTGGAGCCAGCCTGTACAGACTATATGAGAAACTGCAGGGTTTATTTTGGCACTTTCAGTTGGCTTTTTGCTTCACCCTAGAGTGTTGCCGCCTGCTCTGAAGCAGTGTAGTAGCTACTGACTGATTTTCATATGTCACTGCAGGTGAATACTGAGGATTGGGGGTCACACGACACTGATAAAATTCCCATTCCATTCCACGTTTCTCTGTAAGGCTGACTTTTTAGCACCAGTGTACCTGAGAACAAGCCCGGAGTCAGTCTCATGGTGCATGTCTACAGAGGCATTCTGGATGCGAGGAATCGTACTGGTTTCCAGCACTGGATGCTTGATGGGCATGCCGCTATGGTCACAGTCACTATAACAGATGATCGACAAATGCTCTCTGTCCACAGAACAGGAGATCAATACACACTGATGCATTTTCCCAGCTTTATTTCAAACATTGTAGGGACAGTGGTTGAGTATATATACAAGATCATTTGCGTAGTGCACTGTCACACTGCCTCCTACAACCTTGCTAATACTTCCTATCTGCACCTGACTGGACAAACACTTCGCTTTGTGGCCTGTCTGGATTTTAGATTGGACGAACATGCCCATGTGAATACATTCTTTTTTATTAGGAAAATAGTCCACTGAAATGGACAATATTTAAGGAGAAACAAGCCACACTCATTGCAACAACAGTGAGTTCAAAAAGTTTTCCAGGAGTTTACATAGGCAGACTTCAACTTTATGCAAAGGAGGAGCAACGCAATGCCCCATCTCTTGAAATGCAATTTGGCACTTCCAGAGTACAGTGCAAAGACACTTGACACTTGCATAGACAATGAATGAGAAGAGTTTGTGCCTTAGTTTGTGGGGATCCCAAATATTTTCGTTCTAAACTGGGCTTCCACTTTTAGCGTTAAGAATCACAAAGAATTTGTTGTACATCTGCAGGAAGACTGAGATTCAACCTTTGATCTCTTGACTACAATGTAAAGGAAGAAAAAGGTCAAATCAAAGCTTTAGGGACTATAAGTGAATTGTACACAATGTGTCAAACAGTATATCTTAGTGTGGAGATATGAAGGAGGAAGGGCAGTGATCCATGTAATTAGTCACTGATATCTGTGGTCGTATTAGGTTTGCCTGGAAAATCTTTTTCACAGTGGACTCACTGATTTTCAAAAAAAGGTGTGACTATTGAAACTGACTGTGGCTGCATTTCATCTGACTGTGTTACAGTCTGTTAGTTTATCACGCAAAAGGAGGATGATGATGTCATACAATGGGTAGGTCCAGCTGTAGTTAAGATAAACTGTCATATGACTGATTTTAGTAAACTGAAAGCAAAAGTTGCTAAACTAAACAAGCCAGTTAGGCCCTCTTCTTTTTTTTTAGCTTTAGATAACCACTGATTGAGCACATGTGAAGTTATTTGAAAAGGTTTTATAGCCTGTTGTGTCAAGGCTGACGGAAACAGGGGGACCACTTAGGAGTTGCAACTAAAAAAATATGTTTATTTTACAGAACTAAAAAGGAAACAGCCTAAGTACAAACAGAGCCAAGTATTCTCTCTCTGAAAGGTAAGATGGTGAAGGTAAGGATTCCAGTTGCAAAGGAGCCACAAAGTCCACAGAGTGAGGTAGGGAGGGGAGGATGGCAGCATAAGTCAGTAACCTTACCCTCGCTGTGGAGGCTGTGGTTTGTGTCCTGTGTGGGACCATTGTTCTTAGACTTAAGTTTAATTTTTTTCTTGTTGACTTTTGGTTTTCACTGTTTGGATTGGTTAAGCCACCAACACTTGATGGTTAGGTTTGGAAAAATATCAATAATGAATAAATATCATAATTATTCATTTGTTTGCATGAATTACTAAACTGTGCACTCGAGTTGGATTACTGACTAAATTAGTCATTTGCATTCTGGCACTGACAAAATATAACTTTAAACAACATTGTTACAGAACTTCTAAGGTATTGGGGGATGGGGGGTTGGGGGGTGGGGGGGATAATTTGTATGTTGTTGGGCATTAGCTGAAATTTCATAAGCATGCTGAGGGCGAGCCAAAGACCCTTTCAAAAAACACAGATTTCTCTCATTTCTCATTTTGAACATTTGTTTGTAGTCTGACATAAAGGAAACACAGAAATTAGCCTCCTGGAACAGACCTGTTGCTAACTGCATTGGGCATCTCCATCTTGGATACTTGTCAGCTGCCCTGACCACCAACATATTCATCCACACGAAGGGAAACGGGTTGCCTATCATTCCAGAGCCCTTGTTGACAATCCACTAAGATCAAGGTATGTCAACTCTTTCTTCTATTTAACTTTCTGTCTGCACTTCTTTGAATTATCTGCGCAATCTGTTATTTTATCTTGTTTTGCTACCTCCCAGTGTTTCCCTCTGAAGTTTGATGTCTGTTTTCTTATATTCTCTTCCTTTCGCTGACAAATAGAGACTTTACCACATGCTTGGTATCAGAGAGATGTATTAGGAGGATAAATTATTGCTAATTCTTCTCTGATGAACGCTCTGTTTTCATGATTGACGATTGTGAGTTCTCCATAGAGACTCCAACAGATGGTTTTCACAGGAAAAAATAAAAAAGAACTTGCTCTCAGTCACTGAATGGTATGAAGATCTCATGTCTTCATTTAATAATTGGAAACAGATTCACACAGGCGTGCTCACAAACACGCGCCACTGTGTTCAAAACAGATCTGTGGTCGTCTGGCCAGGTTGACTGCACCATCTGGGCTTGTATAATTACGCCTCAATGTTAAGTCGGTTTGATTCGATTCAGGAAGTGTTCCTGCCTGTTTTCTAGCTTTGTTGTTGCCTCGTCTCAATCGTGAGCCAGTGGGCTTCTGCTGGAGAACACACCACATCTTACAGTCTGAGGCTGGCAGCAGACGTTTCTGATCTGAAGCCACCCCACCTACACATCTCCTGCCCCCTGAATACCAAACAACCACCTAAACCATCAACCCACAACCACAAGCCCCGAGCTTCTCTAAACATCCCAACTATTCAACGCCTCTAAATATCATGACCTGGCCTGTTTAATATGCTGTTCGCGTGGCGACAAAACAGCTACAGTCTCTCCCAGACCTCTCTGGTATTTGGCAACAAGACAGCAACGGCAGATCCTTTCTTCTGCTGATCAGACTTGCTCCAGTGCATCCTCCAAAGTCATGTTTTAAGGTGTGTTCCACCTCAGACCATTGTTGGTAGGCGTGCATCCGTGTTGACCAGTAGCATCCCACAAACATCGCTATTTCAGATATACTGTGAAATGTAACAATTTTAGCCAAGCAGCATCCGACTATGAGAGCCAGTGTTCACTCGCCATCTCATATTTTCCAGACTTTGATAAGTGCTTCTTTACAAGACCATCAACATTATTGCTGCATCTGTGAGTGGTCAAAATGTTTTGAAGAACAACTTAGTTAATTCTGATTGATGGTGAAGTCATCACACCTGTTACACATGTTGAATATCTAGGCATTGTAAAACCTGTCTTTCAAAAAGCAAATTAGTAGGGTAATTGGCTGTTAGCGTCACTCATTAATTATCCACACAACTAAAGATTTTTGGGCACACAATGAATCCATTTCCTCCAGTTTATATTTTACTCATGTGCAAGCCTGATGTCAAACATTTCTCATAATTTTGCATCTTGTCCTCTGTCATGGGGTTGCATATAAATAATATGTCACTTCAGGCATACTTGATGTGTAATTTTATGGCGTTACAATGACATGCAAAGTGGTTAAGGTTAGAGTTGATGTAAGCGGAAGGATGTTGTTGCCAAGTGAAAAGCAAAAAGACAATTTGTGAAAACATGGTTAGTGACCAGGTATGTTATTAATATGATACCAGCCTGGTCTTGGCTTTTCCAGGCAGTGACAGTGCACAGGAGGAGAGACTCTATAGAGGCGACTGGTTACGAGATCTCAGTCAAATCAGTACATGAGTACCACCACCAATAAATTCCTTTTATTTATTGCACTGATTCTGTTCACTATTATGTATTGTGTTCTTTTATGTTATTAGTTTTGTCCTGTGGTTGGTAGCCAATTCAGCAGCAGAAAAGAATATGCTGTACAGCCTCAGTGGCTTAATGGCTAAGGCGCTGACCTCCCAAGCCAGGGACTGTGGGTTCCAGTCTCATCTGGGTCTGTGACACAAAGGTTGAGGAATGAAAAACTTACATTATATTTGTCAAGACAAGACTGGTATATAGCATTTGGTGCAACTTATAATCCAGTTTATACACAAAAGTCCATCTATAGTAGGGGTGTCAAACTCCGGTCCTCGAGGGCCGCTATCCTGCATGTTTTAGATGTTTCCCTCTTCCAACACACCTGATTCAAATGATCAGGATCGTTATCAGGCTTCTGCAGAGCTTGATGACGAGCTGATTATTTGAAGTTTGACACCTGTGATCTATAGCATAAAGTCCATCCTAATGGACAATTCTGAACACTGGCAGGCAGCCACAGCTGTAATATAAAGAATTAAGGCATTCCACAGTGTCTGTCTGAGAGGGGTCTGTTGCATCCTTCAGGCAAAAGAAACTCTGGAAGACCAAACATGACGTGGAACAGAACTGTGACCGATGAACCCAATTTAGCGGGAGACTCAACACACTGCCAAGGATTGTGAATGATGTAGAGCTCAGGATGCCTTCTCTTCCCACAGGGGAGAAATTCCCCTCCACTCAAAATGTGTTCTGATCGTTGTTCCATCTCCAGAATGTTTATGTTTCACTCTATAGAATGATGTATCTGCAGAGGCTGTTTCTCTGAGCTGACCTACAATCTGGGCTTATGTGTGGACCTGCAATAGGATTGTGGCTTCACAACTAGTCTGGGGGTCCTGGTCCAATAGGGAACCCACACAAGTGGGATGTGGAATCGTGAAACTTCCAAAGGAGGCAAAAGGAAAGCAAATTAGAGCATTTCTCAAAATGTTAAACTGTTACTTAATGCATTTCAGATGAAGGATTAGTAGTGATTTTCCACTACGTGCATCTGCATTGTTACAGCCTGGTGGTAAATGTGATGAAGTGATTTATGTTCTTGCACCAACAAACTCAGTTAGTCAGATGCTTATAAGACTTGATGTTAGTGCATTTTGGATCAGGATCTGAGAATTGTAGCAAAGTAGTGTTTGGATGAAACCTCATATCCCACAAGCTCCATGTTAAACAGCCAGGTGTCCAGCGCAGTGCTTCATAGCTCGAATTAGTTTCAGAGCCAAGAACTCACCAAGAGCTGTTTCTTATTTAGTTTAGTCCTATATGTGTGGTTTTGTTTGATGCAGCATTTAAGAGAGGCTATAAATTAAAAATGTTTGACGCTCAGGGGGAAAGGTTGAATGATTAGGACATTGAAGAATACAGACAGACCAGTAATTGTAATAAGGGGGAGGTTAAAAAGCAGAACATAAACCTCACAGATACACACATTTGATGCATTATGCTTCGGTGTCATGGGGCTCCAGGTTTTAATGACTGGGAAAAGCCTTAAACATGAGGCTCTCCTAGTGCACGTCAGGAACCTATTAAAATGACACAACTTCTCACCAGTGTAGAGATATGATGTAATTTGCCGACAATTTGTTTATTTTACAACAAAGAAAATCAAAGTGGCTACATACCTCATTTTAAAAAAGTATCAAACCAGATGTCATCATAACAGTGGCAACACTGACTTACTTTCAGCTGCCAACTTGATAATCTCATATAAATGTTTTATTGGTTTGTGAACTAATTGAGTTAAATTCAGTTTATTCATATACCACCAATTCACAACATAACTCATCTCATACATGGTAAGGTAAAGACCTTACCTATGTTATACAATGAAGAGGAAACCATCAATTTCAAAGACTGTCCTTGAGTGAGCACTTTGGCAACGACTGGGAGAAAAGCGTCCCTTCAACAGGAATAAGCCTCCAGCAGAACCAGGCTCAGGGAGGGCAGCCATCTGCCTCGGCTGGTTGGGGTGAGGGTAAAGACATAGCAGAAAAAAACGACAAATGACACATGAGAAAACAATAAACATTGGGCACTGCAACCCCAGGAAACCATTTTTCTCTCCCCAGGTTTTCACTATGACACATTCATACTTCAAGAAAACAAATAACCATGTCAAACAAGCTCAAATAATTCATTTGAATGTACTTAATAGTTTATGGGTGGTTGTTTTTTTATTTTTATGCACATGTTATGTTCCCCTGAAGATTAAAGGATTTCATTACTCAGAAAATTGTTTCCTGAATAAATGTACTGCAGATGTGTTTGCTGGTGAAGTCATTTTAAGATAAAGTCAGATGCCAGAGACATAAAACTTTTCTGATGTTACATGCAATTATTAAAACGGTAAACACACATGGTTCTGTCTTTGAGATCTTAACAGTTGTCTAAATGTGCACTCCACCAGTTAGCCTGACTGATCACAACAATAAAACCGCTCCTAGGTACTTGAATCCTGTTACAATGGCACCTGTCAACAGGTATACGTTAGGCAACCCAGTGGAGATGCAATGTTATTGGGAACGTCCTGCTGGAAAACTTTGGGTCCTGACATTCATGTGGATGTTACCTTGATACATATAACCCATGATTTCTGTTAGAGAACTGTCCTGAAGTGTCTGTAGGGAGGCTTTAGCGTTGTATTTCTTGAATGTTTATGTTTATGTAGTTATTAGATGACTAAACAGCCAACGGAAAATTAAATTAAAACAATTTTACGAGTCCGCTGTGTGATTCCTCCCACCACAATAAGATTCTGAAAAATCACTAATTCCATTAAGTATAAGTCATTGTTTTTCATTTGTAATAGTAATAGGATTTTGAACAAAACAATCAGTTTGGTTACTTTGAAAATGGTCAGCTCTGGCTAGAGGAAACTGTTATGGGAATTCATTTTTCTGTAATATTTTATAGACCAAACAATGAAATATAAAACATAATTACATTCATGGATTACAGTGATGATGCATTTTATTAGTAAGCAATCTCACGTAAGACATGACCACTAGACAGAATGTGAGACAAAAAAACCCAAAAAAACAGTCTTTTTAACAAATGCTGAAAAGCAGAAGCGACCTCTAGTGGCCATAGGAACCATGATGAGAGCAAAGGAGGAAGTCAGGTTACGGAGTCAAAGAACCATAAAGTCAGTGTGGGGAGGAGGTTGGGGTCAACGGATGGGTCAATAAAACCCTGGCCAGTTATTTTCCAGTTTTAAACTTATACTTAGCGTTCTGCTTTTAAACACGACTACTTTAAAACCTTAACCACATATTTAGTGTTGTTACAAAGATTATAACAAGGCCAGAAATTTGGTCGTCGATGCCACTGTAATAGACATTTAACCATTTTTAATCCCTGATTTATCATCCTGGCGTAACTTAAATGATTTAATCGAATGTGTTCAATGCAGCACACAACATCACATTTTAAAACCTTGAACTGTAATGACCGTAGCCTGCTATGCTAGTCTAAACAAGGTAACATTAGCCTTTGTGGACATTGTGCATGGAGCTGTCAACAGTTCACAGAAACATTTAAGGAACGTTGGGATGACATATTGTTAAAATACAGTAACAGTTAAAACTCTGTCAGATTAAATTCTGTGTACAGATCAGGTTGTGTTTCTTTGAGCTGTTCAGATCATTTTGAGGTGTTCTGTCCTTTAAATGCTCTGTGACACTGTTTGTATTCTGGCTTTTGGTCGTCTACAAATCATCCCTGATCATCAACTCAAACATTATCTCCATACACAAATTTTGTAATGTTTTTTCTTGTGTCTCAATGACCGTAATGTTTTCAGAATTTTGGCTTTGACTTGGTTCTAAAGTATCAGTTCTTGTGACATTCCCAATTCGTCATCCTTTCTTAAACCTAACCACGTTGTTTTTGTGTCTGAATCCAGCCAAACTCTTGAATGTCACATCAATAAATAGTTATCTGTTTTTGAGAGGCTCAGGATTTAGGGTCAGAGGGTTGCTTAGGTTGGAGAAGTTAATATACTTAACACTTAAAACACATAAACTTTGTATTCTTTATCTGAAAAACTTAAATCATATAACATTTTTCATCTCACATTTCTGCATTCACTTCATTATCTTTTCACCTTTCTGCTCTCCCCTCTAGTCTTATTGCACTAAGGGGGAAAGGGGGTGTACAAATGTTCCCCGCCACTCCATTTCCACCCATTTAGCTTCATTTAAGCACAAAGAAAGGGCTGGATTCCCCCAAACGGCCTCCATGGGTAACCCTGTCCCTACACCCCCACCCGCCCGTCTCCCCTTCCTTCCGACCACACTTTAAATCGACAGTATATTCGGGTTTATGAGGTCTGATGTTTGGTCAACCTCATCCCTCCTCCTCCTCCCTTCATCCGTGTTTTGTGGGAAGTGAGACGGCAGCTCGGTTTGCTGTTTCGAACTCTGATTTCAAAACACAACCCTGAATGTATGTTTTTCATCAGCAGCTCACCTTTTGTTCGGCAAACATGTTAGAAGGAACTGAGATGAGAGAAGAGGATATTTAATGATCGGAGGGGAGAGCAGAGGAGATGACATGGGGGGGGGGAGCAGTGGAGAGAAAACAAAAAGAGGGATTGTGAACAAACAGAAAAAAGAAGATAGTGTCTGAATTGCTTTGTTGTTTCAGATTTGGAAGAGCCCTAGGGTATGTTTCAGTATGTACTCTGGCCCTATTTCTAATAAATACACACACACACACATGGTTTACATGTTGGAACACCTCGAGGAGTTAGACATGCATGCCAAAGGGAAAATGTCTTTATTTACCCTTTTTTTACCATGCAATGAGAGTGGAAACGTGACTAAAGCCGAGACACTCACATTCATCATTATTAATAAAACATTAAAGTAGCCCAGCACCTTGAGATGCTTCTCGAACTTGATTCACATCTGCATTAAGATCTTTAGCGATCCGAACTGAATTCACTAGACATAATTAGAAAAGGGCCACACTTTCCCATAACAGCTCTCACGGCTGATGGTGAGTGACGAGTAAAAACCCAGGAATGAGGTTGAGAGACCTGCCTGTATACCTGCCAGAAAGAACTGTGTGATTGCACATATCTGAGGAAGGATACGAGACAATTTGTGCAGCATTGAAGGAACCCAAGATCACAGTAGCCTTCATAATTCTCAAATGGAAGATGCTTGGAACTATGCTTGGTTGAACTTAGTAATCAGTGATCAGTGGTGGAGGAAGTACTGAAGCCCAGTACTTAAGTAAAAGTACAGATAACCTGCAAAATATATACTTAGGTAAAAGCAGAAGTACTACATTAACAGTCCTACTTAGGTAAGAGTAAATAAGTACTTACTTTTAAAAAAGAAGTATGGGTTGTCTCTTAATGCCCAGGCCTATATTCCAATGAAAAACATAGTATGGTAGCTGTTAGGTAGCATATAATCAACAGAATTCTAAAACAGAGTGTAAAATGTATCACAGAGGGTAAACATTAGTACACTAGCCTGTACAATAAACAAAAGTTATTGCTGGTAAGTATTACTAATGGAATTGGCAGAGGTATAAGAATTACTAGTAGTAACGTCTGTATTTTCTAATGTCATCTTTGTGGTAATGGTATTATGTCATGGTACTACAGGAATACTACACTGAAAATATGAATCTACCTCTTTTCACTGTCAACAATATAGTACAACATATCCTAACAAAGAGAAAATATCATTTTAGAAAACAGATACAGATGTCCCACATATTCATTATAAATGCTCTCCGCCAGATAATAATTTTTAATTGTTGGAGCTGTGCATGTCATTCTCACTCACTTATAAGTGCACCATCAGTGAACAGCTGGTGTTAAATACTCCGATACAGACAGCAGATTGCGCTGTGGCTTTTAGTCTGTCTGGAAAACCAACGACGGAGCGGACTGGTGCTAAAAGTTGTGGGGTCAGACTGACCACACCTTTCTCAGAGCTCAGAAGAAAATGCACAGCAGTGTTTTACATTAATTGACTGGACAGTGCTGGTCTGCAAACTCACAGCCCCACCACCAACACTCCTGGAACCAATCCATATTAAACGTGAATGTTGGAATCGCAACTGCTAAATGGCTAATGTAACACAAACGAGCTTATGTCTGTGATAAATTAAGTTCACTCAAGTGTTTGTTTTTATCACTGACAGGTTCAGATTGTTGTTATAAGTGTATGACAACATTATGAAGGATTCATATAGAGACAGGGCTGCTGTTAAAGGGTCAGAATAAAAAAGACAAGACAAGACCAACTTTACCTGCACTATCTGGGCAATGTGCAAGTGCAAACTTGTCCAGTAATACTAATTTCACAACCTAGAAAAGCTAGACCTTATATTACATTGTAAATGATGTCAAGCTAGCATGTGTGACAAGCTGACCTAATTTACCACCTTATGTTCCCACTGAAGTTAGCTAAAGTGTTTCTTTAAATTTGAAGGTGATTTTTTGAAAGCCAGTCCTTATTTTCTTTGAGGCAGACAGTTGAGACACTGGAATTTCCAAGATTCATTCCTGGAGCCTATATATATAACCATTTCCTTTAAATAGGACCAAAGTTAGCTCGACTCAGGGGCTCAGTCTCTATTAAATTTTATTATTGAGTCCATATTGAATGTTGTTCAAATCACACTGCCGCTTCCAAATACACCCTCTGCTGTTATTGGAGGCCAGGATAGCAGTACCTGATTGGTTTAGACTTCCAAGGCAGAAACGCAACCAATATTTTTTGTGAAGACAACATTTTGGTGACTGATCAACCATAAAATGTAACGAGGTGCATTTTGGAAATGTAGTGGAGTAGAAATTACAGATAATAGCTGCAAAATGTAATGGAGTAAAAGTCAAAAGTACACTCCATATCTTTTACTTAAGTTAAGTACAGATACGTGAAAAATGTACTTAAATACAGTAACAAAGTATTTGTACTCTGTTACATTCCACCACTGTCAATGATAAAGGCCTGTGGTTAGACAGGAAGCAAAACACCCAATGGTCACTATGAATGACATCTGGAGTTCCTTTGTGGAAATGGAAGAACTTGACTGAAAAACAATCAATGGTGCAGCACTTCATAAATTAGGCCTTTATGGTTAGAGTGGCTGTACGAAAGATTCACCTCACTAAAAGACACATAAAAACTCATTGTGAAGCTGACAAAAGGCACCTGAACAAGTCTTTGACTATAAGAAGCAAAATGCTGTGCTCTGATGAAATAAACATCCGACTATTTGGCAATAAATCCCAGCAGTGTGTTTAGAGGAAACAAGGCACTTACTATCACCTCATTAACACCATCTCCACAGTCAAACACGGTGTTGGCAGCATCATGCTGTAGGGATGTTTTGCTGTGATGGGGACTGGGAGACTAGTCAGGATAGAGGGAGAGATTGATGCAGAACAAAGCAGTGTAGCCCTGAGTGAAAATGTTCATGTTTTAACAAAACAACAAACCAAAGCATACTGACTGAAAACACTGGAAAGAAAACTCAGTTGAAGCCCAGACTGTCTCTGGAGAGACCTGAAAATGGCTGCACACTGATGCTCCCCAGCTAACCTCTGAGAGTTTGAACAATTCTGCCCAGAAGAATGGGAGAAATTTGAAGCTTGAAGCTTTCCACTGGCCACACAGTTAAATTGTGTGTGTCATAACAAAGGGTATGAATACTTACATAAATGGGTTATTTTAAGTCTTGTATTTTTAATAGATTATCAAGCTTTAAAACATGGAACTTAAGCATTGTGTTTAGATTGATGAGAATAAAATTAACCCATGCAATTTCAACATGAATCTGAACCATAGCAAAAGGCAGAGCATTTTAAAGGCCCTGAAAGCGTTCTGAATGCACTGTACATGGTGTGCTGGCCAGTATCACCTTCAAATGGAGACATTCAGGGTCTCATAATAAGTTATTTTTGAGTTGCCAAGATGATCTGCACCATGTCAAACCTATTACTGTTACCAACAACATGCCAGTGTCTTGTGTGTCTTTCAATAACAGTTGGTGCGAGCAGCAGAACCACAGTGAAAAAAAAGTTTGCATCCAGTCTGTTACTTATGGTACTATCTTTTATTGTGTTGCTCAAAAGACCAAAAACTAAATGTAAGCCAGTTTTAGGTTCAAAACAATTGGTTTGACATCAGCATCCATAAACCAGAATTAATATAGTAATAATATGCTGAATATTTAGTATCTTCTTGTTTGAATTTGGCTGTTTGGGCTATTTGTGAATAGCATTGAATTATCCCACCAGCTGAAAACAACAACAAGTGTGTCATTAAACTGCTTCTGTTCTTTTACACACCATTCATTGCAACAAGATACAAAAACAAACCAGTGAAAGAGTTTAGTCAATCTGGGATTTTATCAACTGACTGTTTGGGACAATTTTAATGTAAGATCTACAATTTTAATAGTGTTATGAGAATAATTGGCAGATAATATATATGATTATAAGTATGTAATATGCTAGAATGATGAACATGTAATATTAAGACACCAGTGACTATCATGGCTATAGCACCCAACATCCCCCATTTTTCTACTTTAGTACATGTCTTTTCATTGTTACTCTACTGAGTTGGCTCAGAAAATGTTTTTATGCTCCCTATATTGATTTCTTTATATCTTGGGTCATTTTGCCTTGAAACCACGAACTCAAGCTCTCTAGTTCAAAGCATCATCTCAGAATCTGTTGTTTGATTTGCAAAACTTGCATTCGGCTTAAATATTTCAAAGCAAATTTCACATTGAATCAAAAGCAAATACACTCTGGTCCTTGCATCAGCGAGTGATGTATACAGGACATGTTGCTTTATGTGCAGTTGATGGTTAGGTCATCTCTCTGTATTAGTTAGTAGAATAAAATCTGTGCTTCTATGAATTCAGTTCATTTCCATTACTGCTCTAACGCCGGCAATGGATAACAGCTGATCCACAAAATCCCACCAGAATGAAAATGCTTACATGTTCTTTACATTAAGATTTTAAATTAGATGGTCCATCATGTAATCAGTTGCTGTCAGGGCTTTATGACGTGTCTTATTAGCTTTGTCAACGTTGCACTCACAGCCCCAATATAGCAGATAAAGAGCTTACTGAGGTGTTTCTGAGCAAAGTGCTGAAACTCTACAGGTCAGGATATTTCTCTGCAGCTGAACCCCGACCTTTGAATTCTTCTGTGGTATCACTTCCCAGGGGAAAAGAAGAATTTCCCTTCACAAACTAAGAAAACATTTCATTAATATTCACTGTTCTCAGTGCAACAGGACTTGGGTATGAAAACAGGATGCATGTTCGCATTCCAGAGGTTTATTGTCAGTACTAATCGCTTCTCGGGCAGGAAAAGGTAACGTAGTAAGGAAATGTGGAAACTAGAGGAGGAACAGGCAAAGATGGGGAGACTCGAGAGAGATGGGAGGAGAAAAGTCACGAGAGGGGCAGTAAAGATTGGAGGCTACCCTCAGCTCCAAACAGTGATATCCATATGCCATGAATCCTTGGCTAACATACCGATGTGACATTCACGAAATTACAGCTGTGTTCCCAATATGACTGAGACTGAGATATACTGCACACACAGCAGGGACTATGTGTTTCTCAGCTTTTCAGATATGTGAAACCCCCAGAGGTTCCCCACCTCCTGTTAAACCAGAGGAATTTTAAAAATCATGCTGGGAATGACAACAGCACAGGAAAATGAAATGATTAAGTATATCCCGCAAACAGCCAAAACGTGAACACAAAGCCAGAAGCCAAACGACTCACTGTGCACTCTTCAAAATGATAAATCTTTTGGCTGCTTCACGATCAGTTGGATCAAACTCCAAAAGTGTAGATTTTCCTAAACAGCTCCCAGAGTGAACTGAAGAGAGTTTTATATTATTGCCTTGATTTTAAAAGGCGGATAGTTTCATCAGGATGAATATTTTAAGTGCTGCAGTAGATAAACTGCATACTATCATAGATTAATTACAGATTTAATTTTTAATGCATCATGAAATGGCGCAAAACTTTTGATAAGAAGCTTGATATAAGACATCAACAGCTGATCTGACAGACCAATAATGAAAGCCAATGTCTTGTTTTGTCTCCTGGTGTTCATTGACAGCTGATTTATCTTTTGAATGTCTTTAGTTACAGGTGGTGCTTTCAAGGAATCACAGACATGGCACATGACAGCTGTGACCTCTGGGGCTGGATGTCATTAGCGGCATTTGGCTTCCAGCTGCACAAAGACTGAGCTGTTGTGTTTCTTTGAATGTCCTAAACATTCATTTCTCCAACCAGAATTACAGCTGTAGCGTCCAGGTTGAAAAGTGGGTCAACACGCTCTCATTCAAGCAAATTCTCATTGGTGGTACTATCAGAAGGTGACACATGCTGCATTAACAGCCTTCCAGGATTAATCCAATACTTTTGGTGGTGGGCGGAACAGACTGAACACTCTTGCGTTTTCACCACTTTTAAATTGACCCAACCTAATGCAGACAGCCTGGCCTAACTATGGATCGACTAAAAACTAATTGACACCATGTCAAAGATTTTGTCTGTGTGACTGCATTTTCTGGTCAAAAAGTCAAGTGTAAACTCCTAGCTTAAAAACCAACATGGCATGTTATCTAAAAGCAGCAGGCTAACCTGTCTGCTTTATTACAGGGTTATTACAGGGTCCTTACAGGCAATTCAACACCAGGCAGCTGTTTGGGGTAACGAGAGCAGATCTCCATCTAAATGAATGAGCAAAGAGCCATAACTGCAGTTTTAATGATCACAATAACTGTATGATAGAGTTCCCAGTTACATCTGATTAACAAAACACTTATAAAGTTTGGTGACTTTGCCCAAAACTAAAGGTTTTAAAGGTATTTTCCCCAACGGGTTATGCCTTTGCTATCCTCGCACACAGTTTCATGATGATCTGCTCGCATCAGTGCAACAACATGACTGCTTGGGTGTTTCCCAGTTCGGCTGTTACAAAGCATTAGCGGGAACATCCTGGAGCGGCTGCTGTAGAGTGGTTTAAACTTTAGCTTAAAGTAGGCATAGTTTCAGACTCTTCAAACAGGCTGCTGATAAAGTTTCTGCAAAAAATATCCTTCCAGAATACACTTCATGACAATATAGCTTCATATACATGATGAAATATCAATAAAAATTGCAATTACAAATATTTAGAAATGAACACCCAGGAACGTAGCTGAACACACTTTAGGATCTTTTCTTTACAGAACCGACTCTATGGTCAGTGACTAGCAGCTTTACTGGATCTTAAACTGAACCATGACCATGAAAATATGCTGTTTGACTGGTTGACAGGTGTTAACATTGTACAGCTCCAACAGTATTTTAACTGCAGTTCTCGGGTACATTATACTGCAGTTACTGTGAGCAGGTAAACCTTTTATTCTACCATTTTCTGACTAAACCACATTAAACATGGAAACACCATAACAATGTACACACAGCCTTGGCTTTTGGCTGATGTAAGCTTGACAATGCACTTTAGGATTTTCCAGATAAGACTTGTTGGATGAATTAAGTGTCTCTTATTTTCCATGGTCTGTCCTCTGGTTGCAGTCTGCCTGCCTCTTTCATAAAGCACGGCAAGGAAAGTGGCGACTGAAGTCCAACACCTGACTTGAATGAGCCTCATAAATTAATCAGGACTGAAGCGGTTCCAAAAAGCTCATTTCCAGCTCATGCAATCAGTCTTCATTTCATGAAATCATGGTGTAATTTATTCATGTTATTAGTTATTTAACTTGAGTATCTGTAAACGTTCAATTTTTTTGAACTGATACTAGGTGATAAAGTCAAAGACTATGGCAGCACATCAGACAGTCAGTCACTCTCCTGTTGTGGAACTCTAGTTAAGCAACAACTCGGGTTAATCCTGACAGTTAGTCTGTTCTGGACCGGGTTAGTCCAACAGCATGAGTTGAAATATGTTGAATTTGTTTTATGGAACTGAAATAACCTGAAAGTAAGCCAGACTTACTGATATAAGCCTGCCTTATTTGGTAAATGTGCTTTATGGAACAGTCCCCAGCTCAGTCGTGAAAAAGCTCCCGTTGGTTTTTGTGATGCTCATCACTTCGTCTCCTGTCTGTGAAGTTGTCGCCCCCTTTGACTGATTACCTCTTTGCGTTCACTTGTCACTTTTCTATTTCTGTACGTGTTCACCTGGTGTCTTGACTGAGAAGAGCCTCTGTTAGGTACTCCCAGTCCTCTTTGTATATTTACTGTATATCACGTCACGTGTCTATGGCAACTTTAAAACGCATCTCCATTCTCTCAGTTCGGTCTGCCTGTTCCACTGCGGTCCTTCACGTATGTAACACAGTTGAATTTAAACAGTGGTATCAAGGGGAACTCAGCTATGTTAATGGCTTTCTATATCTCTTTATTGTTTTCATCGGATGATAGATGAGGGAATTTCAAAGTTGTATTGTTGCCAGACCACAGTAATGTGATGTAATGACTCCAATCCTGACAGCCTGTCAAGTCTGTCAGCACAAACAAAATGAAAAGATCCTGACACATGGACCGGTTTGGCAAGCGACAAGCAATGGGGTTTCTTTCTGAATGATCTTATTTCCACAGTCAAACAGTGTGCTGATAAGCTACTGTATTATGTGCAATAAATTGAAACAAAAATCCTGGTGTTTTTCAGCCCTGATCCTTCTCACTATTGCTCATGCTGCCTGTTAATTATGCTATTTATAAATCATAAAGTAACAACTTCTTGATGTTACCAATATTTACTGGTAAGTTGGCCTGGAAGTAGATTGCTATGCAGCTATGCAGGGCTAGTTTCTGTGTTCACTTCCAGATGGGCTCCGAAATAAGATTATGTGGTGACTATAGGTATGCATCTTATATACTCCTTAAAAATGCATAAATATAATTGAAAACATGAGCCTGTAGCCATACCGGCAGCTCTGTGAAGTTATACTTAATGTGCAGTGGTGCTTAGAGGTAAATGCAGGTCAACTCCGGCCTCCTCATTTAATGTTGTTCCCCAAACTAGCAGCCCACACTGTAAATGTAGTTTCTCTGCTTTTAGTAAGTTTAATATCTAAGTGTCTAAAACATTCAATGTACCTGTGCAGTTAAGTGAACTGTCCGTTGACATGTGCTTGTTATTGCAGACAAGCAAAAAACTAACCTGGAGGTAGCCATGTTTTTTGCATGGAGATGGAGAATGACAGAACTTCAGACTTCCGAGGTACACTGAAGGCAACATAGTACCACAGTCCCAGTTTGCGCCTCAAGTTCAAGTCACTGAGCTTGACACCTGAATTTAAGAAAAAAAAACATCTGGACCATCTGGATTCCTGTTCCAGGGCAAACCAGATTTATTATTCTTTTTAAATCGATCTTTCCGGTTGTAAAACACAACACCTGAAAAGCTCTCGCTATGCTGTCACCCAAAGCACTCAGTTGCATTACCAGTATGTGCGAGTATTTCAACTTCTCTCTGACGGTCAAAACAAATGTGATGGAAATATTGAATACATCAAGTTTTAGAGAACAACAATAAAGTCACATGGTGTTACGGCCACTGGGGTCAGTGGGCCGTATTTCTTTTGTGGTGGCCTTTTAAAACTGTCTTTGGAAGCCCAGCTGTGGCTGACTTGGGAAGACCTCCAGAGCCCCAGCTGAAAGCCATCTCGCTAGATTAGCTGAGCTGAGGACCTACTCTGAAGCACCCAATCTCCCCGCCTCCGGACCTGCTGGATTGGACCACCACTTGGCACCCTCCACCTCCAGCCAATCTGCCATAGCCAATCTGCACCTGAAGACCATAAAAGCTTCCAACAAACCCTCAGTTGGTGGGGTGGCAGGGATTTAGTATGAGCTGTTTGCTCTGGTGCCCCATGTCTGTGCTTTGTGTGACTTACTATGCAAGTAGTTTCGGCAGCTTGCTAACCTATAGAGAGGCATTCGTTTGTGTCTTAGTGAAGACTTTTTGTGGCCTCAGTTAGCAACTGCATTCACTTAGTGAACATTAGTATTTTGCTGTGTGAACAAAATGCTAATGCAAGTGTGTGTGTAGTAGCCACTGTGTGTGGTGATTCGTGCCCCGTGCCCTGTTTCGTCATGTGTGTTTGGAGGCACCAGTTTGGGTTTAGTTTTGTGCACTGGGCACCTGTTTGTACTTTCTGTTGGGTGTGGTGTTGCTACTGTGTTCAGTTTGACTAGGGAGTTTAGTTGTGTTTTGTTATTTAGTCTTAGTAAATTTCGAGTAACTCTGTTAGCCTTCGTTTGGTTTTATTCAGTTCTTTGATTTTTAGCAACACCCACCAACTTTGTTACTTTGTGTATCACCTGTTTTGTGTTAATTTTGTCACTAAGCAATAAATTGCTTTATCGCACCAATGACACCTGGTTTTATTTTGTTGCACCCAGCCACCCCTAGAGGCTGGGTCGTAACACATGGTAGTAATGAATCACCTTTGCAAATACTAATTTAGGTCAAACTCTTCACATCTGTCGCCAGCCTTCACCTCCATGAAACAGATAACCATTGCATTTTCCCCTCCTCTATTTGTTAACAATGTGTATTTAATCATTTAAATCCATTTTTATGTGACTGGTGAGGAAACTGGTGAATGAAATGCTGTATTTGAAAAATAAATGATGTTACTGATGTTTTTATCAGTAGATATACCATAGTACGCTGTTATGCTATGTGTATTTTGCTACATATATGGCACATACATGTGTTTCTGAATATGTGGATTATTATTACTATTTTATATTTGATCTGTCTCGTGTCTTACAGTCACACTGATGGACTCTATCACACAAATAACTAACATAGTCTCAGTTTTTTAATGTCAAGTCTCTATTTTTTAATGTTTGCTATCCCTTTATTCCACTTATTCAAACAGCTCATTATGTGTTTCTCTGGCCACCTAACCTGTGTCTGACATGTTCCCCCACATGGATTACCAATATCACATCTTATCTTAGCAGTTGCTGAGATATTTCAGTCCTCTCTTGAGCTGTTCATCATATTTACTCGCCTTGTCTTACACTACTGACGATCTTGGCACAGGCAGTGTGTTTTATGACATTTTATGACAGGGACTTCTAAATTACTTGTTGAAAATTTGCCATTCCATTTTGAGTTTCTAAACCTGTGAGCCAGAGCTTTGTATCACAGGTTTAAGTTTGGATGTCAGAGTTAAGGAAAGGTCACCAAACAGGGAGCTCATGCTAATGTGTTGTATTTCAGCTTCATGTCATTTTTATTAGAGGGCTTAGTTCCAGCTTTGGAGCCTCTAAAATAAAAATCCTGCTCCATCCAGCAGCAGAAACCTCTCTGACCTCTGAAACTCACTGTTCCTCTGCTTCCAAACCACACACCAGACACAGAGCTATTAAAATCCATTTCTGGAGTCGAGAGAGTGAAACTATAAATCTCTGGTGAGCGTAGTCTGTGTGTGTCTACAGCAGGGGTCTCAAACTCCGGTCCTCGAGGGCCACTATCCTGCATGTTTTAGATGTTTCCCTCTTCCAGCACACCTGATTCAAATGATGAGCTCATCATCAAGCTCTGCAGAAGCCTGATAACAATCCTGATCATTTGAATCAGGTGTGTAGGAAGAGGGAAACATCAGAAACATGCAGGATAGTGGCCCTCGAGGACCGGAGTTTGAGACCCCTGGTCTACAGTCTCATCTCCACACATTAGGAGATAAATGATGTGGGAGTTTTTGTGTTTTCTCTCCTGTGACTCCCCTCAGATGTATGAACAACAGACTTCATACATATCTGAAATTAGAAAGTGATAGAAAGATAGAAAGAAAAATGAGGAGGCTACTAGTCCAGGCCACTAGGAGGTCAAACAGAGGACCTGCTTCATACACATCTTTCACAGTTTACAGTGATAAAAGTCTGAACTTCATGTAAGCATTCTTAAAGGTGTCAATAGACTGAATTTGAACTGAATTCTAGAAACAGTCTCTGCAGCCATCGCAGATTCGGTGTGCAGGATGCAAATCTGTGATCGTCAAGCCTGTCTAATTGCTGCAATCCGATTGAACTTAAGAGCTTTCCCAGAATACTTCTAAAATCAGTCACTGTCTTGATAAGGTGCCCTGTTTTAAAGGACCGATTTTATTTATGTATAGCATCAATTCACAGCATACATCATCTGAGGGCACTTTATCTTGTTAGGTAAAGACTTTCCAATATTTAATTATAAAGAGAAGCCCACTGATTTTTTTTAATGTCGTAACGATTCCCTTTGAGCAGCTCTTTGGTGACGGTGGGAAGGAAAAACTCACTTTGAACTGGACGAAACCTCCAGCAGAACCAGGTTCAGGGAGGGCAGCCGTCTGGTTCAACCAGTTGGGGTGAGGGTAAAGGAGAGGGATAAAAGGACAGCAGATGAAACAACAGACAAGCAATGCACAAAAGGAGAATAAACACTGGTAGGTTAATGAGGTTAGTAACTGTAGATCACAAATGTTAAGCTGCAGATCGAGATATACCTGCAGAGAGGACAAGACACAAACTACTAGGGAGAGAAGACACAAAGTTAGTGACATGTAACGGTGGCATATAAATGTACAGTGAGTTAAAGACAAGACAGTGGAGGAGAGGTGCTAAAGGCATCATGGGAAGTCCTCTACCAGTCTGAGCCTACAGCAGCATAACTAAGGGATGGTTCAGAGTCACCTGAGCAGCCAAAACTACAAGCTTTACCAAAAAGGAAAGTTAAAATGCTAGAAGTAGAGGGTGTCTGTCTCCTGAACCCAAACTGCGAGCTGATTCCACAACAGAGGAGCCTGATCACTGAAGGTTCCACCTCCTATTCTACCTTTGAAAATTTTAGGAACCACAAGCAAACCTGCGGTCTGAGAGCAAAATGCTCTTTTGGGTTAATATGTTACGAAAAGGTCCTTAAGATATGATTGAGCTTAGTCAGAGTTTTGTATGTGAGAAGCAGGATTTTAAATTCTACTGTGGATTTTGCAGGGAGCGAATGAAGAGTGAGAGAGAATAAGACATATGAGCTGTTCTGCTGGTTCCAGTAAAAACCTGTTCCTGATTTTGCCAAAATCGTGCAGTCAAAAGAGGGCCAAAAGAGACCTGTTTTAAAAAGGTCCTGGTCGAAAATAACTCCAAGGTTGTGTTGGAGGCCAAGGTAATGTCGACGAGAGCCGCTCTGTAGACAGATATTGAGTTTTTGAGGTGTTCAGGGCCAAAAAATATAGCTTTGTCTGTCTGCAGAGGAGGAAAATGGTGGGTCATCCAGGCTTTTAAGACGTGCTTGAAGTTTGGATAACTGATTTGACTCCAACACACGCACTAAAAATGTAATCAACTTCTCGACCCTTTAATGTTGAAACTGATCTGAGCTTCCAGAAAATCCCTGGCAAACCGCAAAACACCAACGTCACAGAGAAGGAAGCAGCAAGGTGTTGTTTACAAAATCACAATAATTACACAATAAAAGCCAAGATCAATTACAATCCTCAGTGGAACATCTGCATTTTGTACAATATTCAGCAACTGAACATATTTATACAAATATTTTAATCAATTGTAGCTGTTCGTGCTCGCGAGAGGAAAACAAAAGCGCCATGATAGTTTGACAGATGTGTAAAGTTAGAGGACAAGAACACCAGGCTCTCTAAAGAGTTTAGTCAAGATTAATTGAAAAAAGACACAAATACACCTTCATCACAGTTTTTTTTTTGTGGTTGTAGTACAGTTTGTGTAACTGTACGTCTCAAAGAAATGCAATACTTTCACAGTGAAGTTACACAAGTTTACTGAGGTTTGACTTCAGCACCACATGTTTAACTTTCCAACCCAAAAACAGACAAATCCGGTTTATTTAAGATGATTTCTGTTTATGTGTGCAGGCCAGCTGTGAGTATGGTGTTACTGAGCTGCCAGAGAACTGTTAGTAAATTCAGATGTTTGCTATAGATGGTAAAAATCTTCAGAAATGCCAGGGACATCAGTATACAAGATGTTTTTAGTGAAAAATAAAACTGAATCTGACCACTTTTTCATCTTAGTGGCTTGTCTGAGCTATGAGCCAGCAAGTTGGATTTATTGGCTTTTCATTTACCAACCATTTTTTTCAGCTGTTCTCATTGTAAAAAAAAATCCTGTTTACTCTCAACAAGATGCAGAAAACACATCATTTTGGTGTGTGAAGACTGACATGGCAGGAAAAAACATGTACAATGTTTGATCTGAAATGTGTCAATCACAGTGATAAAAAGCAACAACGAATAAAATATTACAACTGTAAAAATACAATTCTTATTTACGATAAAACAGTCTTAAAGCTCGGGGGATAAAAGACATTTCGTGTCTTTTAGTGTTGCTCTTCTTGGCTGAGAATTGTCTTTGATTTCTGAGCTCGTCCTGAGTGCAGGGGTTCTGAGATAGGAAGGTATGCAGAGGAGATGAGCTGTTCTCCAGGATGTTGTGAAGGGTGTGCAGTGTGGCCTCATCCCGCCTCTCACTCAGAGTTGGGATGGACGATGGTGGGATGCCAATACTTCTGCAGCACCTTTTTTTGTACCCGCTCTAGTTCAACTGACAAGCCTTTAGTGAACCCATCCCTCACAGGACTGGCATATTCCAGCACAGGCCTGATGAAGGTCTGATAGATCTGCTTGAGCACACTGGAGGGGAGTCCAGCTCTTCTGGCCACACTCAAGTAGTGTATCCTGGGGCGTGTTTTAGAGAGCATGTGTGCATCGCGTGTGTGTGGCCACGATCAATTTTGAACAGATGGCTAGCGATAATCTCTCTTATTCTTCTTCTCCACAAATCCCATGTGCAGCGCCAAACAAACAATGAACGTATTCACTGACAAGTACACTGGAAAAAATGCCCCACCCAGAACAAGAAAAAAAAACTTATTTCAAGGCACCTTTACCTCAAAATAAGTGAAAAAAATCTGCCAATAGAACAAGTGAAAATTTGTCTTAAAACAAGTCCGTCCATCTTGCTGAAATGCTACTTTTAAAGTGAATTTATCTTAAATCAAGTGGGTTGAGACATTTTGACCAAAAATACTTGGTAAGATGTTGAGTTTTTGCAGTGTAAAAAAAAATTTGCCTCAAATTGGGATAAACTGCTTGAATTTTTGTGTTCCACAGTGGCTTATTTGTGGTGATCATTTTAATGAAAGTTTTTTTAAAAAAAAGTTTTTTGTGTGTTGCTGCTTTGAGGCCCTCTCTAGATTTTTAGCCAGGGCCTATATTAAAAAAAACAAAACTTGGCATCCCAAATTAGTCCGTGGATTTAATCCATTCAGAGCTGTGTTTTTATCAGTCTTTGGCTGTGTTTTGGGGTCCACAGGATATATAGGAGCTATCTTTTCCACCCTCCGGCTGAACCCAGTGACTGACAGATTAACTAAGCTATCTAACTTGAAGCTGCCAGCGGAGGCTCAACTCTTCTTCCACGTGGTCTGGGGGTTTATTTCAGTGGGCTAAATGATGCATACTTTTGCCGCTCTGGGCAACAGAAGTAAGAAGCATCTGCTGGTATGCTTGACAGTCTTTGCAAAGCATGCTTTACACTTAGTTGGGCTTTGGTTTTGAGCACTGTTGGCTCCATAGACAGTGGAAGTCCGGCTAGCCAGCAGTTGATGAGTCGAGATTCAAAGAGCCAGATCATAAACCTCAACCCGAAGAGATTTAGAGCAAGTTTCTCTGTTCGTTGTCCAAGTTCCACTTTTCAGCTCAGATGATTGTCTGTGTAACCAGGCGTGCAGAAAACAAATAGCATCCCACAAAGAAAACATGTTTTAAAAGCTTCTGGAAGACAACAAGAAACAAAAAAAGACGGAAGTCATTGTGCAAAACATGTCTGACGGCGGTTGAAACCAACAAGAGGCACAACAGGAAAAGTAAAAAAAAAAAATTAAATAAATCAACAAAATAACTACTTTGATCGGCATGGATTGTTTAGTTTTTCCTACTAAATCCTTTTTAGTACTGACAAATCACCACAATAAAATCATCCAAAGCAACATCAATTATTCAACCTGCTTGGGGAAACTGGAAGATAAATTTGATCAGTGACAGAACTTTTACCAGAAAAGCTTGTTCGTAAATCGTCCACCAACATCTACTTGTTTTGTTTTTTTCTTTTATCAAAATAATAAATTTTACACAGAAATACAAATGTTCTAAAGTTAATATGAAACGCTCTTCACAAATTGAATCTGATCTTGTTTGCAGACGCTGCCTATTATGCAGAATGTGTGGAATTCGGTTCTGTAAAAACTTGCAGCAGATAGTTTTGGGGTTCGTAGCCATGCCAACAAAGATTAAGTGTAGCTATTTGCTGCCAAACTTGACGAAACTTTAATGTTCAGATTCTTTACGCTGGGCTGCAGGACTTTTACATACAAATGACTGTCTTTTATGCTAAAACCAAATGAGTTCACACAATGCTGATTAAGCCTATTAGTGCTAAGTAAATCTTTGCGACAGACCGTAACCATAGAGACAGAGAAGGCTTCAGCAGTTAAGTGTGGAGGAAAAACCTTGGAAGCATCCAAATAAAGTTTCCGATGTTTCTGATTAAAAACAAACTCAGCACTGAGAGGAAGGATTACAGTCTAAAACAGAAAGTGATTAATGATGAGGCTTTCGGCACGTGTCAACAGTGATTTTATAATTACTCCCACTGCCAGGAGGGGGAAGCAAAAGTTCCACTCTGTTTAAACCATGAAACAACATAATTTGTTATCAATTACAGCAAAAAGAGATACACTATGCACAGTGTGTTGGCATGTAAACATGCAATGCAATATGTATAAAGAATAAAGTTACCTATAGTCATTTAATAATAAAAAACAACAAAATGGAGACTCTGTTATGGAAGTTCATTAAGGAATCAACAACCGCTTTAAAACTAAGACAAATAAATCTTCAGTGAAAAGTAAATAATATATTTCTGGGTAATTGTTTGATAAATGATGTACCCTAAAAAAGCAAAGCAGCGCACTGAAAGAATATTTCGTAAACAAACTCCTCCGTGGATGTCTCTGGATCTGGAGCTCCACGTCTCTTGATCTGCAGCCGCTGGCCTCACTGCCTGCTGTCCTGTCAGCCACACCCCAACCTCTCCTGCCATCCCTCCCCCCTCATCTCCACTCCCAACCCAACCGGTCGACGCAGACGGCCGCCCTCCCTAAGCCTGGTCCTGTCAGGGGTTTTTGTCCCCCCCTCCCTATCCTAGGAGGTTTTGTGGTTCCTTCCCACTGTCGCTGACTGCTTGCTCACAGGGAATCCAAATGCAGCTATGGATTGTTGGGTTTCCTTTTTTTTTCTTCTTTCTGCTATGTGATAACATATGTTTTAAATATGCGCTATACAAATAAAATTGGATTGAATTGAAACTGCAACTGCATTAAAGTTTCCACACAGAAACCCTAAAATGAGAATCAGAAGTTAGTTTCAGTGATATATTTCTATGGTATCCACGGTACAGATGCACGAGCTTAAAGAAGGTGCACATGAGTTAGAAAAGGACAAATTGCAGCTTTGGGGGGACAAGCTGAATAAATATTCTTCATAGGCCAAACTGTCACTGCTAACAACTTTTATTTAGACGATGAACAGAGTCCGGACGTCGTATTTGAAATAGGAGCATCTATGTGAGGAGGTGGTTGCATGCAGAGTTCCACAGATGAATCTCATTATTTTTCATAGAAAGCATGCCATCCTCTCTGGGTTCAAATGGGAAGAAATGGATTAATTTACTGACAGGATATTGATACTGACAGGCAGGCTTAAAGTCTAACTAAGGACAGGAGATGTTGACAGACGCAATGCTGCTGCAGTGTCTTCATTACAAATGGATGGAATAATAGGAACAAAGCACTGGTAGTTTGTGTGGATGAGTTTTATGTATGCTCAAGTAAGAGAATGCTCAGTAATGGGTTCGTGGCTCTAAACTAGCTTTTCTTGCAACTACATGGATGGTTGTGGGTCAGATTTCACCAGCGGGCCTGAAATAATAAAAACTTCTTCCAGAAACAATGTTCTCATTACTTCAGATTATCCACAGACCTCACTGTCGGCAGCTTCCATTGGGAAATATTCTCTCGCTAAGAAAACTGTGAACTAACCATCGAGAGGTCTGCACAATCGCTGGAGTGACTCTTTTTCATATATTTTTTTTAGCATGTTGATTCTAAGGTGTTTTTTTTCATTATTATCCAACTACCACAGTCATTTTTATTGCCTTAGGGTGATGACAGGATTCCCAGAGCCCAGCAGGAAAATAAGCTAAATACATGGCTAGGAGCAACATTTTGGTGGTGATTTCAGCAAATTTTGATTTAGTTCTTTGGGCGGCAAATTCATCGTCCTGGCGGCAGCAAAAAGAGAGTTACCTCAGGCTAGGATGCCTTGTCCACATGTTAAAGACAAAACTATAAACAGATTCTTTTATTTTTTTGGCATTTCGCCTTTATTTGAAAGGAACAGTCAAGACAAACAGGAACGTGGGGACAGACAGCAGGGAAATGTCATGTGGCAAAAGTTCAGCCGGCCGATTATCAAACCGGTCACTTGCGCCATGTGCTGTTCGTGTCAACCACCCGGCTGTCGGGTCGCCCTGCTATTACCAATTTCTGAATAACAACAGATAATTGAACAGTAAAGCTGTTTCCCATAAATGACGGCACAGCTGATTGCTAAACTTTGGCTGACATGAGGGAAGTTTCAGCGGCCACTGGACGGATTGTATCGTTTACCCTCAAGCAGCCACTCATTGACTCCTCAAGAGAATCTCAAGCTTTATGGTAGAGAGTGCCAACTGAATGTGGTGAGTTTGATAATCGTTTAAAACAACATCTTGACATTTCCAAGCTTCCAGACATTGTTGAATTTGCAGTATTTGTAATATAAATTCAGAATAAGTTTTGATGAAAATGGGTATTCTATTGATAGAAATACCAACTGTGTTTTTCATGATAATAAACATTACATGAGGATGTGTTGAATTGATTCTAACACCAGGAAGCACCTAGATCAACTGGTCGGTGCTTTCCTGACAGATTAAAACTGTTTTCTGTCGTATTCTTTATTTCTGCCCTTTCTGTTGCCACCTCTTGTTTCTCAACGAGGTGAAAAGGGCAGCAAACCTTGTGCCTACACAGCATGGGGAGTTGGAGAATGTTTGGGTTTGTATGTACAGTCGCGGTGACCCCTCCAGGACCCCATAAAGGCATGAACAAAAGCAACCATCTGAACAGGCTTGAACACTATAGAATAAGGCACATCGAATAGATAGATCAATATTTACAGAGGATATGGCTCCACACACACAAATGTCCACTTTTAACAAATATCACAGTATTAAAAAAAGACACCAAAACATAACAGCCTACTTTTTCTCCCCCCCCCACCAACCAGAACACTCTCTACCTTCCCACCTCGTGTTTATCTTCTCCCCCCCCCCAGTCCCCTTTCATTTCCTCTTAGCTACACAGTCTGGCAGCCAGGTCAGCCGATACTGTAATTTCATATGATACAGTAGAATCGCATCAGCATCTCTGACCACCCTGTAGCTCTCAAATATGCCTTGTCATCCAGGAGACTTCAAAAAATAACATGCGACTTAGTCTGTGATTATCTTTTAACTTGGTCCCTGGTGTTTTAGAAATTTGATGCAGCAAGTTCACAGGCTGCCCTTTGAACGTGTCCCATGAACAGCCAGATTCCTCTTGATTGGGGTCACCTTCTTATAATGCAAGGGATTACATCATGAGGCTGTTAATGCATTTTTACTGCAGATTGTATATGCTGCATTGGTGCTGAGGAAAACTATCGAATTAGTAATCAGTCAGACAAACCAGTCAGCTCCTTGTGAATTCTCCAATTAGATTTACAGTTAAAACCGTGGCTCCTACAACAAGTATTGGCTTTCCACTGCAGGAACTCAGGGAGGGGGTGAGGTGGCTTGAATGTTTACAGGAAAAGCTCCGAGATCTGCTCTTTTAGTCTTTCTGTTTCCATTTTGGTGTAGGATCCAATGGATTCAATTGCAACTCTGATTGCGCCAAAGCTACAGTAAATAGTAGTTGCTGAACATAGCTCCATAACTCTACAAGCTTTTGGGAAACAGCACTATAGAGGATTTGCTATTTTCTCCTATATAGCACATGTTTGAAGGAGAAAACATCTTCCTGAGGGGGACATCAAGAGGGAAAAAGGTCTTCTTCTGTCTTCTCTGAGTTTAACCAATCAGCAGAGTCCTGTGCAAGGCCACTCAAAAGCACTCACTCTGCAGCAGGTACTTTTTAATTTCCAAAAAACAGCCCTGAAAAAGCTTCTACATGGGCGGTTCCTGTGGGTGGAACATGCACAAAGGCTCATGTGGCCCTAGAAATGTCCCACAAGTTCTTGCAGTGGAAACGGATTTGTCTGCAAACAGTATACTGTAGATCAGTTTCACAGTTGTGGGAGCAGTGTGGGGCAGCAGGAACGATGCAGGTGTTGTAGGTGAGAGTAAAAAGACAGTGCATGGAAAAACAAATGTTCAAGAACACAACTCTAAGGTCGGGACAGAGCCAGGAAGGACTGTTAGGATAGGTTCCAGAACACGGCGCGTTCTCGACTGTTAAGACTGCTGGAGAGTTCTAGAAGGAACAGTTCCAGGAGACGCAGGGATATCTTGAATGTTGGACGGCAGAGTTCTGGAACTTCCCTAACACAAAAAGCTTCCAGAATGTTGGGTGGCAGGTCCAGAACAACGACTCGGGTTCCAGGGTTACACAGATTTTGGAACCTTTACCAGAAGCATCCTCTGTCTGCAGGATAATGAAGAAATCTTCTACAACAATGTGGTTTAGTGTACTGTACTGGAGGCTCCAGAGCGCTGAGGACAGATCTAGAACCTGGTGCTGTGGGCGAAGCTGTCGGACATGATGATATTCTTGTAGAAGTTGTCGGAGCGCGTGGAACAGTAACCTTTCACCTTGTCGATCATCTGGCTGACAGGAAGGATGGAAGACGACGAGGAAGAGGAGTTGGGCTCCACCTCTGAGGAGGAAGAGGACGAGGAGATGCATTTGGGGCTGGTCTGGTTGGAGTAACATTTATCTGCAGCCAGGGGGAAAAGAGAGACAGAGGCATGCAACAGTTATGATTTACAATAATAACTGATTTGTTAGAAGACAGATGAGGGCCTGATTTCATTTAACCTCTCCCTTGTGGTGTTAAATAAAACGTGTCGGCGCTCATTACTTCACTCTCAAGCATTAGTATTATTGCAAGTTTAAAGCTTTTCTATTAAATGGAATCACAGACTTAACACCTTATGTTTCAATGTGTTAAGACTTAAATTATAATAATACCAAGAGAGTAAAGTAAGAGCAGCATATCAAAGAGAAACAGATGTATTATTGCACCATCACTGTTTATGTGTACATCAGCAGAGATGTGCAACAATATGTAGAACCATCCATGTAAACCATCTAAAAATGTGCAAGCTCATGATGCCCCAAGCCAAAAGTAGAATATTAATATAGGTTAGCTGCCAAAACATAAATATAAAAGGTTCATTTCATTAAAGTGAGATATTTGTCTTAAGCTGTTACAAAAAAATATGTAAGGTGACTTAAAATGTACACTGTTTGCTAAACACCCATTTATGTGAAAGGTGATAGGAGAATAAAGAGGACAGTAGACAGACCAGCCACTTAACCACAATAAAGTATCTAACGCTTTGTGATGTGCTCAGACTACTGGTGACAAAGCAAGTGGCTCCTAATCATTTTCAGTGAAGGACAGTGATATGAGGCTGCGTGACGGATATAAAGTGCTACCGATCAAAGTTGAGTTGGTCTCATCTGCTGTCCTGTTTTCTCTCCCCTTCACCTAACCCCAGCTGGTTGAGGCAGATGGCCGCGTTCCCTCAGCCTGGTTCTGCAAGAAGCTTTTCCTTCCTGGTAAAGGGGAAATTTTTCTACCAACTGCTGACAAGTGTTTGCTTAAAGGGAATCTGAAAAAAACTTTAGATTTGTTGGGTTTCTCTGTATAAAGTTAGTAAGGTTTTTACCTTACTATGTTAAGTGCTTTGAGATGAAATCCGTACAATGTCCTCCTTCATTCTGTCTAAAAAACTAATGCAGGACATTGTTACATAGACTCAACAACACCACAGACTATGAAGTGGCACTGTAAATGCTGCAATCTAATCCCAGTGAAAGCTTTTCACATGTATTGATGTACCTATCAAATCTTGCGCACATAGCACATTTGTACGTATGCCGGGACTCTCTTCATCCCTATCATGGGTATGGCCACGTATGACTGAAAAATGGACAGAGGTCTTCAGGAATTGTTTTCAATCGGACAAGCTGTAATTAATCTTTCACTGGCCATATTTCATGTCGTCTGGAGTTACTATGTTTAAAATTGCTCACTGGTCATGCGAATTTGAAGTTTGCTACATCAGAGCTTCTTTGGAAGAGGTGTTTCCATCTCCTGCATCAAATCTTTTCGAAAAAGTAAAAAAAATGCTGCTAGCAAATGCCGTTTTTTTTCTATCATGCTATCAAATGGAAGAACAGCTAGTGATGCTTGTACTGGCTCTCCTATGTAAAACATAGGCATGTGCTGCAGTGATAGCAGCCCACTGAGTCAGGAGGGGTGAATGGACATCAGACATTCATCCATCCATCGGCTACACCCAGTTTATCCTGTGAAGGGTTGCAGGGGGATGAAGTTTGTTGGCCGAGAGGCTGGGCATGCCCTGGACAAATCACCAGTTCATCACATTAACACAAAGAGAAAGACCGCTCGCATGCACTCCTATGGCCAACGTGGAAAGACCAGCTGACCAGCAGATTCATCATCCAGAACCAACCAAGCTAAACACTACATCGCCATGCTGCTCTGGACATTAAACAGCAGCAATGTTTTTACAGTTACATGACACAGGCAGTTAGCAGGTATCACTGACTCTTACTGACGCTTAGTTAGTAGCAGTTAAGGACTAACTTTATTCTTGTGAAACTGTCTGATTAGCCTAGACTAAGAGCCAACTGTAGAATGGTTTGATACTAAAAACACCTCTAATGTGTTTTAGCACAATTGCTTCCTCGTGTTATTCTCACAGTGCATGGGGGGAAACTGGCTTAATGAGAGCTGACCACCAGGCCTTTGATTCTCCATTTCCTTTATTGTATCTAGTCACTGTTCAGTGTTAAACCGCGACTTCAAACAGATTAACTGTCTCTCTTGTAGGGCAACCTGCTTGTTGTCTGGTGTTTTTCTTTGTTTTGTTAAATTCTCTTCCATATGGCACTACTTGGTTTGGCATTTTGCATTCCCAGAGCCTTAACAGCCAACTGATATCACAACCAGGCCGAGTGAAGCCATGCTGGGCTGAGGCTTCAAAACATCAGCCTCTTTCATACTTGGATTCCATTTTCTACGTAGTGCCAAAATCACTTGTCCAAATGTGTGCATATTTGATGCAGAAAAACAAGTGTGAGGATTATTACGCCACAGTGTTATTTGGACCTTGAGAGCTATTAGCTGTTGTTAAGGGGTTTAAGCTGAAGATTTGTTTTGCTTAAGCTTCAGGGAACAGGATGGGAAGCATATGGAAAGATGGGTGGTACATAATTAAGAAGCAGCGTCTGGGGTACAAAGCTTCATGGTCGGCTACAGTGTTCTGTTGAGGTTGCCAATGAAAACACTGAGAAGCTGAATGGATATGTTTTGAAATAGGTTCTTTAATTCCTGTGAAAACTATAACTGACTCCTTCTGTATGAAATACGTTCTGTGCTCTATTTGTAAAAGAGCGTCTGGGATGATTAATGAAATCAAATTATTGTACAACATCAAAAAACCATCCACACAGACATCATTCAACTTCCTGGACTGTACATATTTCTCTCACAGAGAAGATGAATGAATCCTTTGGAATAACCGAAGAGCACGCTTGAACAGCATAGTTCTGACTAATGAATGAACAGGACACCATTAATGTGAGTATGTGTGGGAAAAGTCCATCCATTCATGTATACATCTTCTTCTTTTTGGGGTTTCCTTTTGTCTGTTATTAAGAGTCTCTGAAGAACTTTCCTACATTTAATGATGATTTGAGGCTCTTCTCAGGTGGTGCAAGTGTGAGAAAAGTCTATAGTTTTACATCTCTGGAACGTTCTTGTGGAAATCAAGCCAAAGTAAATTAGCTGAACGTGTGTGCTGGCCCTCTGGTACCATCATGATATTCATTTAGTTGGAAACATCCTTCCAAGCCAAAGGAGCTCCGTCACTGCTCTTTGTCATCCCTGCTATCAGTGCCTAACTAAACAATGCGGGAATTCAGTTGTTGTGTGGTCCTGCTAAACATACATGATCCCAACATCTGTTTCAACAGGTGTCCCTGGGCAACATGGAGCAGCGAGGTCATGAGATCACAGGCCACAGTCACGACTTCCTAAATTGAATGTGCTCTATGATACTCTGATTATGCCACTGGCCGTGCACAGCTGGTCCTGTTCATTCATTTTTAACTTCTGAGATGAAGTCCCACTGGGATGATTGCCTTTGTTCCAGCATCTCCCCTGAAGCACAGACACTTTTAAAAAAACCATATCTCCCTGTTATATAGACCAGACTGCACTTTAGGACAGTGATGAAAACTCAGACGGATATTAGGGTTGAAACAGTATCACTGGTTTGAAAAAATCAAGTCAGATACGATCTATGCTTTGAGATGGAGCGATTCTCCAGCTTGAAACATCTGGAAACTATACACTGAAAGATAGACAACGGTGCAGAAACTAGATGTTATTTGATTCACCTCAAATACAGGAATGATAGCAGATATTCAGAAACTGTTTGCCGTTTAACATGCTGCCCTTTTGTTCACTGAAAGCCATGATCTACCTAACTTTGATGCACTGAGGCTGAATACTGTAGATTATCTCTGTACACTCTGTATCATTTCTCCTTTGAATAGTGCACTATCACTGGAAAACCATGCCTGACCGTTTGTCGGCATGTCAGACTCTCTCAACCTTGTAGCTGCACTGATGAATATTTTTAAATTAACAACAGCGTCATGACAGTGTCAAATGTTAAAGTGAACCTGACAAACCCAGAGTGATTTTATGAGCTGATGATTCCCCTCAGCTCTACAGAGCTTTACTGCTTCTTCTCAGCTCACTGCTTTGACTTTCTGGACCACAAATCTTGCTGTCTTGGTTCACTCTCAGAACCACGACAGCCGTCTTCTGGTCACAGCAAGCCGCTAAATGCAAATGTTGCTCTGTGTCAGTTGTATAAAGAGCCAACTGTTGCCTATCAAGTATTTTATTGATTACTTTAAAAAGCTTTTCATGTATATAAGCCCTCTCGCAATTGCGATAATCTGACGGGACCTCCCTGCAGTCCCTGATTCCAGACCAAAAACTCTCTTTCTTCCTTTAAACATCTTCTTGATTCTATATTACTGCTATTGAATTAAACAGGCAGTGCTTTGGGTGAAGTCTTAAAGACATTACAGCAAATGAAAATGGCTTCCAATCAAGACAAAATGGTTACTGGCTTCTTTCATTGGCAATGGCAATTGGAAAGAAAAAAAACATCTCAGAAACACCAGAGAATAAACAAACTGTAAAGTGCCCATTCTGCTTCCAGTTACAGCTTAACACTGCCTGGACATAAATGGAGATCAAAAGACACTAAACTGAAACACTGATATGTAAGTACATGGTAACTATGCAGGGTTTCCCCCAGTGCTTTATAAGCCTGGCGGGCCGCCAGGCTTTCCTTACCCCCCCGCCAGGCTAAGCGTCACTGGTATATTTATTTTAAATAGGTTTTTTATGCACTAAAACAGTGATAGCAAAGACGGTAAACAGAGCTTTTAACAGCATCTCGCGATACAGTGGAAACCGCAATGGCGACATGTTATGGTCGATACGTGAACTTTTTCCAAAGTCGGAGGAGACGATGAGCCACTCGTTCACCCCCAGGCCAAGGGGAGTTCATCCCCGGCGAGCCGACCGAGCCGCGGCTCCATGATGAGGCAGAGCCAGTGGAGTTAGCACGGATGTTAGCACGTCGTCGGAGCAGCCTTCTGCGAGCCGCGATGGTAAACATCCATCTAGTGGATTTAATCCAAAATGGTTAGCTGACCCTAAATTTAGCGGATGGCTCTACCAGACCCAGTATGGTAAACCCAGACGGATTGATGCACTGATACAACCTGCACCATGTGCAGCAATAAGTAGAGATCATCACACAGCACAGCAGACCTGTTCAGCCTCTGAGTTCCCTGGTTTTACCCCTTGGCCATGTTTGTAGTTTTTTATTTATGTTAATTTATTTTACTTTTAAATGTCACCAGCAACAGCTTGTTTTAATATTCACTAGGATTTAACTTAAGTGAAAACAACTGATATTATTTATTTTAATTATATCTTTTGTGTTTGTTAAAACCATATTTCAAGATTGTGCCTTTTTATAAGACTCTACATTTAAGTATTGTTAATAAATGGCTGATAATGACACATAATAGTCATAATTTCAAAATTCCTGTCAACTTTTACCTTTTTTTTTTTCTTTTTTTACAAAAACACGGTGGGCGGCCGGTGGGCTTCTCTACCACCGGGCTTAGCAAGTTTTCTGGGGGAAACCCTGCTATGGATATTGCCTTCTTTATTTCCATTCAGCCTTCAGTAGGACTCACCTGCTGTCACTCCCTACTGACTACTGACTCAGCCTCTTGATGAAGCCCGTTAAACATGCCAAACTGTGCATGACAGTGTGTACAACTGTGTTACGTCATGGTTTGGTTGTATTTTTCCACTGGTAGATCAGCCAAATGTGGACTAAATGTCCCTGAAGAGTTCATATTGTCAGATCTTCAGGAACTCTTTCAGTTGATCTAAAACTGCCACAATCTGACAACTGTTCTGTCATCTCATAAATCCTGTAGATTAAATAAGAATAAGAATACCTTTCTTTTACTTTATTCTCCAATACATTTTCTATTTTTCTACTCTACTTGTTCTCCTTTATTTGCTCTCTATATTATTGGCTCTTTTTTATTGCACTGAATTGTTTTATCCGAAAATCCTTATTAAATTAACTTTGTACCAGTGCTTTTGAAAAGGTATCACTGCCAGTACTATCATATGCCTTTAGTTTTATATATTAATAAGCCAAGAAAATGCTTCTGATATTTTCCTCCAGGCCAACATAACCTACTTGGTGTATCAGTCAGGAAGACACAAATCAACTTCCAAACTGTAAAACGTCCAAACTTCCACCTTCTTCACTGTCAAATCCCCAATTACTCTTGAAAATGTAAGTTGAAAATTTTTCCATCAAGGTATGGAACATGGAAGGCTTTTTATTGGCTGCCCTGCTGCTCAAAAACCTGCAAGTCTTCAGTTGCTTGGACATGGCGAAGACATTCTGACAAATCTTCACAACACCGTCAACAAAACGACAGAGACGTGGAAAGTTTCCTTTCTCATGTTTGGAGGCAAATCAGATGTGACATCCAAAATACAGTTTTAATCTCCAGATAATCTCTCTGCCTGAAGCCAGCACAAGCTGACTGACTGCTGTCATGAACTCAGCCTGTGCAGTGTGAACACCATGGAGGTTTCCTATCAGTGAAGTCCATCTGGAAACTGTAAGCAAGTCTCATGTGCCTCAGGTAACGCAGGATGGATGTGTGATTCATCAGGACCACATGTTGAGTCTCCGGCTGAGCTCTGAGTGACTGACAATGTATGGAAGCTATCAGGCTGCTCACCTTAACTGCTGCTTAAGAAAAAAATACCACAGATCATTACAAGAAGAGTCTGCAGCCTTCAGAGTGAATACCAGGTATTTGTGCTGTTTTCAGCACGTGAAGGATGATGCATCAGCGCTCTGATCTTTTGTCCAACTGAACAACAGATCTCAGATGCAGGGTGACATGAGGACACACATCTTGCCAAAATAGTTAAAACCCTTCTTTAAGTAGACAACATGATGCAATACAGAGACAAACAAACATCTGGTCTGTGTACCAATATGTCTAATATAAAAGTGGAAACAATCCATTCTGGCTGAAGGATTAATCATTAAAAAGATGAATGAAGGGAACTGTGAATCACCACCCAGTTATCAATCACAGTTATTGCTGAACGTCATGCTGCAGCGTGGACCTGTTTTGATCTAACACATTTTCAATGGGGTCTGCCTATTTATGAGCATGTATTCATCTGCACTGTTTGTGTTGTCCAGTACAGTGTGCATGATCTGTTATTCTTTCCCATTCCGAGCTCCTAATGTGACTCATATGTCTAACGGACTGCAGGACATTTAGATTTAAATGAATGTCCATTACATTCAAATCCTTGCCAAACAAGTTCACATGATTAAGCCTACTGGCACCAGATTAACCTCTTTGTATCACACAGAACACCTGAGTTCTGAATCTGGTATCTGTGGCGGTTCCCAGCAATGATTGGTTTGCCACAGTTGGAAAAAGAGAAGCAACCATAGTGATAGAGAGAGTACACTCTGAGTATGGTTGGGTCTAAGGAGGAAAACAAGCATCCAAGAAAAGTTTCTGAAGCTCCAGATAAAAAAGAAATTCAGAGGAGAGATTTCAGTCTCAAGAAGAAGAAAACCTAAGAATAGACAGACTTACTGGATGTAAAAATCTTTACATTTCTTGTATCATTTTACAGTGAAAACTGAATGAAACAGTAGTCCATTTCATTCTGCTTATATGGGGTCAGGTCACAGTGACAGCAGGCTAAGCAGGTCATTCTAGACGTCCTACTCCCCAGCAATGTTTTCTAGTTCGTCCTGGGGGATCCCTCGGTATTCCAAGGCTATATTAAAAAATGTAATCCCTCCAGTTGGATGTGCTCGGAAAAGGAAGGAAGGAAGGTGCCCAGGAGACATCCTAATCCAATGCATGAATCACCTCGGATGGTTTGTTTTGCTACAAAGGAGCAGCGAGTCTATTCTGAGCTAGCTATATAATAGTTTTAAAAATGTAAAATAACTCTGTGTGATTACACCCAAACTTCAACCGCGAAATTTGTTTATTCGTTAAAGCAAAACACGTCCATAACAGTCATGAAGTAAAAAGAAAAAGTCGCAATTGTGAAGCTAAATGTGCCCTAAAATAAGCAAAGTGACAAGTGCATGCAGTCCTGTAGGTCACAAACATTCACATAGACCGATCACCACACTGACTCGACGAGTGCAACACAATCCCCTAAGTATGTGTGAGGCCTGCAGACTGCAACACAAACCCTGCCACAAAAACCGCTAGTCGAGATTTATGGTGACATTCAGCATAAGTCATGGGTAGATTCTCCAAGCTGCATGCGATGAAAAAATGTGTTGACTGCCTCTCTGTTCTGCTAGAAAGCGCATGTCTTCCCACAATAAGCTAAGTATAACATTAACATTTTAAAGGCCCACATTCACACTCATGCTCGTGACTACTGTCAACTGTTTATAAGATTGTAAAACACACTAGACGACTGTGTTGAAAAAAAAATCAAACTGTCATTCTGCAAAACAGAGACAACCTTAGATTTTCAGGCAGGCAGAATGAGCTGACTTCTCCAAAACTCAAGTACTAAAATGTTAGTGCCGCATAAAAAAAGAGAGGCTGCCTGGCAAGACACACTGGCACCTGTATTTATTCCTTTACTTCAATTTCCTCTGGCTGGTTTATGGTTGAGGAACAATGCTTTCAGAGACATAACATGCTGGCAGGCAGATATTCTGTATTTTATATTTACTGAATGTTTCATGGCAATAATTCAGTAGAAAGTAGCGAATAGGTATTTCCGTGATAGATCTTATGTGAGCAGTCAGTGTTGGCATCCGAGTTAACAATAAGGAAAATCATCAATAAACACAAGCTTTCCCTTAAACAAGCGGTTGCTTATTCACAGAGACATTGAAAACAGTAGAAAAATGTTTGCAATTAAAGCTGTGTGGACATGAATAGTGTGAAATTTCCGTAAAATACGCTGATAAAAACTGCAACATGTTTTACCTCAAAATGATGGAAGTTGTACTTAGATTAGATTAACTTAAAGACGCATTCAACAATATTTCATATAATCAATGCACTTGAGTAACTTAAACAATGTGGCATGTAGTGACCACCCCCTAGACAGTTATTATACACAGCAGTTCCGCGTAGCTCTACAAACCCCTAGTTACTTGTTAATAAAGTTAGTTAACTGGTGAAGCAAGAATAACATTTGTCAGAAAGTGTTTTTCCCTCAGGAGATGGTAGAGACCAAAAACAGGGCGAAAAAGAGAAGGAATATTAGACTTAGGTTCATCAGGTCGACACAAACACTACTCCAAACGAATGACAGCGTTACTCAGTATCTGCTGGGAGTGCAAATAGGCAACAGTTTTCTCATGAAAATTAAAGATAATATAAACTGATGTGCCACAAAATTCTTGCCATCCACGGACAATTACAATAACAGTGATTAGCTTATAAACATGGCTTTGGGATAAATGGTGAGTGGACAGTTGTTTCGTGTGGCTATAATGTGTTGTATGTCAAAGAAATGGGCAAGTACAGATAGAAGACTTTGACAGAAGGCAAATATGACAGGGAGCCTAAGTCTAATTGATGTGCAAGAGCAGCAAAGTCAGATATGTCTGGTTGTAGAGGAGAGAACAGCTACTGTAGCAGAAAAGTGTAATGATGGTTATGACAGGAATGTATCACAACACACAGCAGATGCACCTTGCATACCTGCAGACTGATCAGAGTGTCCATGCTGGCCTCTGTCCACTGTCGAAAACACCTACAATGGACACGCAAGTGCCACAAACACACTGGTGTATATATTATGAGGTGTTTAAGCAACTTTTCCAATGGGGCTGAAAGCAAATTAGTGCTGCTGATTATTATTACCATAACAAATCTGGATGCTGTTCAGATCGCTGCTCTGACGTTTTACACTGAAACATTCCAGACAACACTGATCCCAGCTGTGCTCATGAAAACAGAGGAGGCTCCACTGAGGCAGCATTGCACAAAATTCACACTACATTACTAGGTCGAATTAAAAAGGCTTTGAAACAGCTCTTCCATAAGTCTCTCAGCACCCATTAGTCAAGCTGAGGGTTAACAGAAACGGGCACCATCAGGCTCAGAACATACCCATTAGGACAGAGGAGAAGGAAAAGGGAGCACAAACACATCAGAGAAGCACTTAAAACATGTGGCTACCCAAACTGGACCTTTGTCAGAACCACAAAACCATTTACAGAACAGCAATATTATTTCTTATGTTGTAGCTGAGAACATAAGAAATAATATGATCTTCTTCAAAGACCACGCACTGTGCCCTTCAAGTTCAACAATACAAGGAGACAGAAAGTTGTCCACTCTAAGGACAACACGCCCAAGCAGAGTCATGTAGTGTTTGGAGTTCAATGCAGTGAGGAAACAACAGACCTGCATGCTGTAGAACCTAAACAACCACTTCACAAGAACAAGGCACAACTTAGAAGAGTGAACTCCTCAGGCCAGGACTCAGCAGTCCACCTGAATCTGAAGGACAACAGACACTCACTGAAGAACTATGAATACATTCTGGTTAAAGCAGTCCGACGGTTGAAAAAAGCCAACTATATCAAACTGGGGTGGTGATCCATGACACCACTTATCAGACACTTACAATGCAGTCCTGACATCCTTACCCAGACAGCTAAACACCCATTCACACCTTGATTTAGGCGAACATAACAACTCACACATGAATTCAACACCTCTCAAGATGTTGAAGACCTCACCAGAGCTGAAATACGTGGGACTCTTTCAGATGAGACCTGAAACACCTTCAGATACCACATGGCGCCGTCAAAAGGTCCTGTGGAGTCTACACCTCGGCAGGTCGGAGCTTTTCTTGCATGGGTTGCATTGTCTGCTTCCCAAGAGGACAAAAATATGTAATTTCAAAAGCTAGACAGTCAGAGAATGCTCATGGAGATGTGTTTAAGAGCAAAATAAAAACAAACTGTTAAAATGCACTGAATATCTTTGTATGTAAAGTCAAACATCTCAGTAGTTCCATTTAGCTGTTGTGACAATAAACCATAAATCTTTACATTTACATGGATAATTTTTTCTTAAATTTGTACAGTTCCAAACTTAAAATTGTTTAATTTATTTGAAGGATTCATGGAGAATGGCTCTGTATTAAACTGTTAGGCTCCTTTCAGCACTAATCCAGGTCTGTATAAGCTCTGTTTACACAGTCAGCAGCTCAGAAGCCACTAATCCGCAACAGATTCATAATTGTTTCAGTTTGTTTGCTCTTCAGTTGGCAAGAGAGAGAGGAATAAATAAATGAGCAAGCAGGGAAATAAAGAAGAAAAGAAAGGAGAGCCATATGTATGACTATGGATTTGAAAACTCTCATAGTTGGGTATAGTCATGAGGCGGAAATGCCCACAGTCTGAGTGTGGCCACCCTGACGCAGCTGCAGTTGAGACGGTGTAACAATAAGTTTTCATTACAGCTTTGATGAATGATGCCTCCACTGAAGTATTGTCTGTCTTCCTTCCTGTTCATAAAAATCCCGTGAATAAAAATCAGCTCTTTGACTGATGTATTAATCTGGAATTTCTGACTAATGTGCAGTCACACGGTGAACACTGTGAGACGGAGGGAAGCCCTGCGTTCAGGAATGAAAATCGGCAACGCTTCACTTCCGTCCAGGGTTGTCAGAGAATCAAACTCAGAACAAGAACTAAATCATTTGCAGCAGTACAAACTGAAGAACTCTTCAGAACTGATGGAAATAAAACCACCTCATTTATTTCACATTTATAACTGGTCAATGAAAGAAGCCAAGTTTTCTAAAGTGGCCCTTTAGCACTGGCAACAAAAACCAGTTGCGAAATTTGTCATTGACAAATGACTGTCCTTGTGGTTGAAATGTTTTTTGGTTCTTTTTTTCTTTCATATGGCAATTCTCACAGGAAATTAGATGAAGATGGATTTTCCCCATGACACCGAATGCACAGACATTATATTTGCACAAAGTTAAAGTCCAGCTGAAGACACACTGTCGTTCCTTTCGGCTACCACTAATCATGTCAGAGTGATTTTTAAAACATGCTATCAATATCCATCTATACATTTACAGTATGAGCCAGTTTCAAACTAAGATGTGTTGTATCATTTAACCGTTAAAAATAAATGAAAAGAAATGCCCCGAGGTGTAGTCACATTAGTGGAAAAGCAGTCTTGGTTGCCATGGTGTTTTCCACTCAGTGGTTCTGCACTGAATGTTGGATTTGAGTCGGTTATGTGGGTCCATTTTTAAATTGAGTCCGACAATTTTGATCTAGTCAACTATATTTGGCTGGGATATATGTGACAGTTCTAAACACTTGCAAAAGATGAAAGAAAAACACTAAAACTCCCAGAAAATATATCATGAATGTTCTTCTCTTTGGGTAATATATCAGCTCTGCCTGCGGAAGGATGATTAGTTTACCGCATGGATTCATGCCATCATGTTTTGCGACCCATGAAACAGTTCTGCCTAAAGTTATAGAAATAAAGATCCAGAAAGGGCTGCGTCTTGTTAATTTAAGGAACAGATGTTTCATGTGACTGCAACCACCGAAACAGAGAATCATCCAGTCGCAGTGGGAGCTGATTACATCATGGAGTATTTGAACTTGAACACAACGTTTGACATCCTCAACATTTGGGGTTAATTTTAATAAACAAACCCAAATAATCAGACAATGAGTCTAATGTGAACCACAGTGTTAGCCTGTTGTTACTGTTTTTCGCATTACAAATCCAAACAAGTCAAACATCATTAAACACACCGCAGATGTTAGCTTTGATGCAGTCTTACATGGTGCGCTCGTTTCTGCACCCCAGGGCACTCTGGGTGGGTGGAGTTTAAGTTTGGTCTTTTTATCAGTGGTTCAAATTGGCCCTCCTCCCGCTCAGTGTGTCTCAGGATGGAAACAAGATGGCGTGAACTTGTACGACATCGCAGTGACCAGCCAATCACAACACAGTCACAGTGGCTGCTTTCCCAAAATGTCTGCTTGCAAAGTCTTAGAATTTAAGATTTTTCTTCTCATCCAATTCAAATTACACAGAAAATGTTAGAGTTTAAACTTCCAGATCCGCTTTGACCACAAGCATTTTGGGAAACAGAGCGGACTACGTGATGCTGGAAGCAGGAAGTCACTCAGCCAATCAGCTTTACCTCCGTGGGTCCTCCACTCCTGTTATTGGTTGGAAGAGCTTTCTACACACCAGACACAGATACATGAACATCACATGAGAGGAGACATCACACAACCTTCCATAGTAACAGTTAAAACTAAATTTGCATTGATTCCATGAAACAGGTGCCAGTCTCTAACTGAATCATGTTTACATGCAGACTCAAATCCCTGCCTGAAGTTCCAAAACTAGTACCGGCAGTAGGTCAGTAAATATTAGAATATGGGACAACTCTGGTTATAAGACAACCCGTTCTCTTTCCATCATCTGTTTTTGAGGCAACATGTGGCACCTCAGTAACTTTTTGTAAAGCCACTGCATCCACATCAGTGTTTCGATCTTCTATAAAGCTCTTGCAGGTCATTTTCCCTGACAGCATTCTTCTTTTTGAGCTCTTGGCTGTTTTTCCTTCCAGGTTTCTTTCTTTAGCAAAGGTGTCATGCTATGACCTTGTTTTCATACATCATTAGTTTATTACCTACATTGAAGCAAAAGGCGTGAAGCCAGACTTTGATCACAGGATGTTGTTGTCTGACAGGATGCTCACTGTGTCAGACTATGTGATGATAAAGTCAGAAATTCTTGCCGTGACTTGGCTAAGAGACATGACAGACTACACGTGGGTTCCCAAACGATTTCAGCTTGCAGTCTTTACCTGTGTGATATCATCAAAAACGACGTGCCAGGAACTAACTATTGTGAGAGAAGAATTTGGACAAACAATGCTGTCTAAAGCGGTGAGTCTGATTTGAATGTCTTGTTTTTGGGAAATGACTGTAAGTTGCACCAAAAAGGACAGTATGAGTTGTTAAGCCTGTTATTACCCTCACCGTGGTTACAGTCTCTGGTCAATGTCATGGACGTGTGGAGGTCGTCACATGAGGAGAGAAAGAACGTAGTAAATTCGGACAAATTAATCTTTTGCTGGTGTGATCTTAGGTGTTCGAGATGTAGCACTGGTTGTTTTCCACTTATACACAACACAGGATAAAACCAACACCTGTTGTGTTGCGCAGTTTTGATCCCTGCGTTGTTTGAGTTGTCCTGTTTTTGTGCGGATATCTGAACTTTGCATTACGGGAACCATCAGAAACAATGACAAAATGTTCATCCTTTTGCTTTAGCATATTTTTGAGCTTTGAAAAGAGCAACCTAACCATTATCCCTTTCTTACAGGCTTTATGCTAAGCTAGGCTAACCACGCCCCAACTCCAACACACTGAACTGAATGCACAAACATAAGCATGGCACCTATCTGAACACCTCACTCTCTAAGAACAAGAGAATAACCCAGATTTATTGCCATCGTATTAAACAATAATCACACTTGACCATTCATCATTGCGTTATTTTCCCGGTTCTATCCAGCATTTCTTTATTTACATTGTAGTCAGAAAAGAAAATGCTTGAGTCTGCATGTAAACTTGATTGTTCCATATCAGCTTTTTTTCAGTTCACATTCATAGAGACAATAGAGTGAAATATTCTGGGTGTGTACATTTATGAACAAGCTGCAGAGAGACTTTCTTGAGGGATATGTGTTATTAAAGCAGTAAAAATCAAAAAGCCCCTGTCCTGGAGTGTTTTCTCACACTGAAATGAACTTCAGACTAGCTGTCTAAACAGACCCCAGTTTTCTTTCCAAACTAACTTTTTTTTCCACATTAGATGTTTCTCATCTTTTCTTTGTTTCCCTTCGTCTCTCTCTGTGTTTTCCAGCGCGTGTCTTACCTGTGTTACTGTGTCGTTTGGTGAAGGGGTTGAGTGTGGCTTTAGCCTTGGACGTCCAGTTGGCGGTGCTGGAGCCGAAAGAGCTGGAGGACAGAGACTTGCCCAGGTTGTCTGAGCTCACCTTCTTTGTGTTGTTGGTGGCCGTCTTACTCCAGTCTGCATCAGAGGAACAAACTAATCAGTCAATACAAACCAGATCAGTCTTTATCTGAGGATTGCCCTCCTTTAAATATATTTAGGAGGTTTTAACACAGGCATAGATGCTTAGTTGGATGTCAGCCTTTTCCCATCTGAACTTGTATGATTTATTTAGTCAGCGAGAAGACACTCATCCTTTAGCAGTAAAAACCATTTAAAATTAAGATCGATATCTATCATTCTGATCATCAGTGCCTCAGTTACAAAGTATGTTTTATGTGTGATACACAAAGAAAAGGCATAACACCACCTTTCTAATATTGTGTTGGTCCCCCTAATGTGGTCAAAAATGCTCTGGACCATTGGGCATCTACAAGAGGACCTCTCAGGGTGTCATTTCATCTTCTACTTGCCTAATTGCTCACATTAACAAAAAATTTGACCAGGGGTGTCCAAACCTTTGCATGTCAGTATAGTACCAATATGATTTATGTTATTCACTTCACCTATCAGTGGTCATGATGTTGTGGCTGATCCGTGTATGTCTACATTCTTTAGGCTTTGCTGGGTTTCTACAGGACTCACGTGGTCAAGTTAAGACTTTTTAGGGCCTTTTAACACCACATAAAATGTAATATAGCCCCTTGACGCCGAAATTGATTTACAATTATATAAAAACAATAATTTTATGTGTTTTTGATTTCAAGTTGATGTTCAATTAAGTGGAGAGTGTTAATTTGTCTATAGCACATTTAGTAGATATAAAGGTGTAATGCAACAGGCATTAATTGTAAATTCTTTTATTGATGCCGCAAATGCCATTCAAACTGGTCCTAAGAGAAACCAGTGCTTGCAAAAGGTTCCTAGGTATGCATTGAATATGCACGAACCAGCATTGGGGGAATGCATACGCCATCTCAGCTGCAGCTGTACGTTGCAAACTTGCGACATCCGGCGTTAAGGGGTTAATACCTTTTTAATCGCAAAACTTTAAAGCATGTAGGAAAACCATTAAAGACAAATTAAACTGCAATCATGCACTATTATTTGTTATTATATCACATTCCCAGCTGTGACCTGGCAATCGTCAATAAAAATAAAAATGCACAAATGAGACTCTAAAGTTCACAGATGAAAACTAGCGGGAAATATCCGCTGTTTGGTTCAAGAGTACAGGCCGTTCACTTACGTAAACGCTTCATGCTGTTTGACCATAAAAGACTTTGCTGCTTTTCAGCACAGACCTAATAATGATTGTTGGATCACTATCATCTGCTTTGGGTTTGAAGGATATGGATTAGTCTACTGCACAGTTTATCCAATGCAGTTACAGCAGTGCTGAAGAAGTATTCAGTGGTTTACTTACATGAAAGTAACAATACAGCAATGTAAAAGTACTCTATTACAAGCCTTGCACTAAAAACCTAACTTAAGTAAAGGTAAAGGTGAAGTAGAAGTCCTGGTTTGGTCCCTTTGACTGATATATTATTGTATATATGTTGGTGTTCTGTGATAGGCTGGCGACCTGTACAGGGTGTCCCCTGCCTGCCGAGTCAGCTAGGATAGGCTCCAGCCCCCCCACGACCCTATAGAGGATTAAGCGGTGTTTGAATGATGGATGGATGGATGGATATTGGAGTTATCAATAACTAATAGACATCTGCAATATGAGCCCAGCAACACCAGTGGGTCAAATCTCCACCTCAAAAGTAAAACTAAAGCATCAGATAAATGCAGTGCAGGAAAAAAGTATAATATTTCCCCTGTTAATTTAGTGGTGTGCAGAAAATGGACGTACCTAGGAAGAGTACAAGTTCCTCAGAATTGTACTTGAGTAAATGTACTTCTTACTATGATCTCGGTTTTAAGAAAGAATTCAATGACTACACCTCAGAGGCTTTCGCACACAAATCAACTTACTGTGGATTTTTTGGTATGGAGTCGAATGCATAAAGGAAGTGCACAGACTTATGTGCCTTCTTATAAATGAAATGGCACCAGGACAGCACATCCTCAGACTGAGAGCACCTGGAGGACTTCCTCGTCTTTGAGAGACGACTGTATTTTATCTTTTTTTATTAGCTGCAAAGCCGTGGTGACTCAGGTTTTATATTTTAATAAAGTGCCCTTGTCTTTTTTTTTTCTTCTGCTGTGGGAATCTGGCAGGAGTCCAGCAGACAGATCTGACAGGACTCCTGTGGAGAGACGTGAGCCGGCTTCAACCTGAGACGAACAAATGAGCGGACAGACAGATGGACGGATACCTGAGTTGTCTGACAGCCTGAATCGGCCACAGCAGAGGTACCTCCTCCACTGCTTCTGCACGTTTTCTTTCAGGGCACAGTGGAAGATAAATATGAAGAGCCCTGAGGAAAGAAGGGAAAGCATGAGTAAATTAGTTCTTCCCAACAAAACCAAACCCTAATGGAGGTCAGAATGGACGCCATACAGAATAAAGTAAGTAACTGACAGTCCAAATGACCTGGAACTCATGTGAAAACATTTTTTTATCAATCCTATTAGCTCTAAGCTATTTTCAGGTTAATTTCACTACCTTTACTTTTAAGTTCTTATCTTGTTTTGTTCAGAACAGTCTAGACTGTGCAGATCATTCATATTCTGACATTCTAATACCTGCAGATTTTTTTAAATTAGAGTTTATATCAAGGGAAAGAAACATATTATGAAATGCTGGCAGAAGAGACATCTTTGAATAATTGTCTGAGGTCTAAATCAGATGGTGGGATACTGCATGACTTATAATATGTTTTTCCGCTAAAGTGTTTCCACACAGTAGCCTACTTGCAAAAGTGACAAAGTTAGTTCAAATCATGCATTTTCATTTGACTACCTCAAGATCAGAACAGAGGATGTGAATATGTCAGGCTCTGAAGGTTAAACTGCAACTTTTTTCTGTGCAACTTGCTCACATGACTGTTTCTCTCGACTGCACCAACTCGCCATAAGTTGCTTGTTTTAATGAATGGCACCTGTTTATAAGTAGGTTCACACCCTGTACATAACTCACAGTCATCTGGTTGTTATCCTGTGCAATAATGGAACACACACACTTGGAGGACATTTTCTAGCTGATACCATGGCTGCCTGCCGTGGAGGCCAGATGCAGCGTCTCACTGACTACAGCAAACAAGCCGGTTACTCCACCTTGCAGCGAGTTGAAGATGGCAAACAGGTACATGAAAGCCAGGGTGACGGGTCCCCAGGCGAACAGAGCGAAGCCCCACGTCATTCCCAGCAGGAAGGTGAGGCTGATGACACTCCGCAGGTTTCGTAGAACCTGGATCAAAGCAGGGGAGATAATAAATTTTTAATGCTTTTTCATCCTTCGTCCATTGTTAAAGTTTCCCTCCTTTCTTGGAGGATCTTCCCGTTACTTAAGTTCACCTCAAGAAGACGATGATCAAAGAGAGACTTCAGGTGATACAGCAAGACCCAAGTAAGCATCTTTTATGACTAAAGGTTTCTCATTTGGCAGCTTTACCTCCTCTGTCTTTGTCTTTCTCTCGCATTCTCGTTAACAGCTAACACATGAGTGTGAGCAGTGAAAAGTCAAGCTAGCAGAATAAAAAGCACCCTCGTGTCCTTTCTGACACTTCTTTCTTCAGCGGCAGGCACAATAAATTTCAGCTGACACCTTTTTAAGGCTGCAGGAGGTGCTTTATAATGTGCTGTTTTGTTGGACTGTTTTTAACTGGAATCTTTTCTACTGCTTCTTAACTTTTTGTTTCAGTTAGTGATTTTCAGATTGAACAAAGGTTGAACATTTTTAAATTTCAAGGCCCCCAACAGATAGATATTGTTTGGATGCCATCCCGAAATAAAGCTCAAATGGTAAATAAATAAAGTAAAGAGTGTGGACATCGTTTTCCCACGTAAAAGTCATTTCAGACATTTTTTTTTGCAGGCTCCTTTTTTGCTGTTTAGACTCACTAATTTACAAGTTGTACAGGTAACCTTCTGTGAAAGTCATTGAAACATTCTTTAATATGAGATGGCAGATAATTACTGTCATCCAATCAAAATCAAGCCAATGAGCCCGAGTGCAGACCTCGTCTCGTAGGGTGCGGTTGCTGCGTTTGCCGTTGCGGCCGCAGATCTGCAGCATCACCACGATGAACATGGCCACGTTGAGCAGAAACACGAGGCAGAAGTAGCCGACGCAGGTGATGTAGAAGACCACCGTATTCTGGATCCAACAGCTGAGGGGGAAAACACACAAACACTCTGAGCTGTGTTCGCCAATTCACACGATAACACACATTTTTGCGACAACAACGAGAGCCAGTGTGCTTTTATAACATGAAAGGGCTTCCTGCTCACTTGAACGACACATCGCCCTTTGTTTGCTGTTAATGTTGTTAGATGGGTGGATGACAAGGAGGTCGTGTCCTCAGTGATGCTCCTGTGAATGTGCTGTTCGACAGATTTGGGTATTTCTAGAAACAGTTTGCTGGTAGGCCCCCAAAGAATCTATTAAAATACAGGGATTTTGCATTTTTCTACAGCATCATCCACTATATTAATATGGACACTGTATTTTAGCCATAATGTACAGCTGATAAATTAAAACATGTTGCAAACACACCATTCCATTCACTATAGCAAAGACTGTGACCATTTTGAATCTTTACACTCTTAATGACTTCCCTTAAACTGAGCTTTCCTTTGAAAATATGTCATGAGAGTTATTCATTTCGTTTATCTATCCAAACCACCTCCTCCCATTGCTCCATGGTCCTGGTCTGATGCTCCATTGTAGATGCTTTTTTATCTGGTTCACTGGTTGTTCTTCCTTGGGTTACTATTGGTACTTCATACTAGAATCACCCCACCTGACCTGCCACTTTAGAAATCCTCTAATCCAGTCATCTATTCACCACAATTTGGTTTGTGTCCCTCAGATCCTCACACTGCCCATTTTTTCTAAAGAACAGCCTGTTCACTTCCTGCCTAATATATCCCATTCTCTGATAGGTGCCATTGCAACATGACAATCAATGTTATTAACTTTACCAGTCAGTGGTTTTATGTTGGAATGGTATCAGACATAGTGATAGCGCTCATAGACAAAGTCAACAGAAACTGAATCTAGAGCTGTCTAGGTTTACTGGAACACTGTACGTTTACCTGCAGGGGTTATGACCAAAAAACAACAGGTTCTCATGTGATCATATGAAATGTCCTCCTTTTAAAATATTGACTGTGCACATTAAATGTTCCCTATTCAGTTTTTTTCCCAGTAGCTCTATGGAGCTGTTTTGCAGGGAGTGGGCTTTGTGTGTCTTGTGGGTTTCATATCCTTCCACTGATCAACTCGTGACAGTAACATGTCAACATACACAACAATGTGCCAACAAAGGCAGTGATGAAGAAAACTGGTGAATATGGATAGTAGATGTTTTACTTTTCTTTGTTTGATAACTATGTGAACTGAAAATCTCTGAATAGTGAAACATTGAACACACTCGGAAGAATAGAATGTCTTCAATTCTGGAAAATCTATTACATGTGAACATAATCAGGAGATTGACTGATAAGGAAAGTAAACACTGGATCTGCTTTACTGTGGTGTGCTCACAGGGAACCTTTATATGCAATAACAGCATCTATGTTACAAGTACTCGAATCTGACACTGTCTGGTATTGAGTTTGACTTATTACTATGTATCTGTGGTCACTTACAACTCTGAGGAGTCCTCTTCTGACTCTCCTCTGCCGTACTCCCGCAGGCCATAAGAGTTTTTGTCCACGGCAACAACAATCCCCACCAGCACGGCAGGGAGACCTGGAATAAACCACACAACCCTCAGGTTAACATCAGAGCTCTTACGTCTTACATTCTTGACTCTGTTACGACGAAATCATCTGTGGGCACTGCCAGTTACCACATTTATACACAGATCACAATGAAATTAATCTCATGTCATGTCAGATGTCAGGGACAAAAACCTACTGCAGGCAAAAAGTTAAATATGTCCACCAGCTACCAAAAATAAATCAGCTGTCTGAGAAGATGTTTTCTTCCAGGAGTGTTTAGTTTATCAATATGACCTTGTTCTGGCTACTAATGAAGTTCATCAAAGCTTCAATTATATTTTATACAGCGTTTGACCACTAGAGGGAACCACAGTGAACGGTTACACAGTGCAAATGTAAAGTAAAATTCACAAAGCCTTGAAATTACCGACCCTGGTGGCTCTTAGGTGAACTGCACTCAGCATCCTGTTGTTTGTGCACTGATGTGATATACACAAGACTGAACTTGACCAACCAGCTCCATGCTGACAGAAGAGGTCACTACATTTACACTGCTATTTTAGGTTGTCTATAAACTGCATTTGAGACCACAGACTCCCTGCAGATGTTGACCCTAGCTTTACCCCAGTGTCGGTCACATACCAGCTTAGCCGGATGGACTTTACTAGACAAAACCTTTTTGTTCCTTGTGCTTACATGGAGTTTGTGTTGGAGTCTGTGTCATGCTGGAATCTGCTTGTTTGTTAATATTATTGTACTCAATTTCTAAGCTAATGTTAGTGTTGCAGACTGTAGGCACTTTAGTGGAATGAAAGGGGGCATTGAGACGGGGCACTTGGGAGCGAGCGTACACTACATAGCCTTTGAATTTTTCCAGAAAATTCATCCTAAGTCCTTCATGTAGAAATCAGTCTTAGGTTTGTGAAGGCAATCAAGACAGTCAGTTATGGTACAATCCGCTCACATGTTGTTAACAAAAAAGTGATAAATGTTTAGGTTGCTACTTTCTTACACATAGTAGCTTTAAAGGTTGGAAAATGTACAGTTTTATCCGTTGGCATCCAAAGACAGCACAACACACAAACTGTGCAAACTGTTAAATATAATATATTTGAATACATAAATGGGAAAATATTCTTTAAAGTGCCATTTATTTGTCCAAATTTTCATGCTTTTAATAAAATGCTTTTTTTCTGCAGTCAATTTAGAGCTAACCAACCTAACCTTTATACTGTGATGCTAATGCTACAACTTAATCAATAAATCGTTCTGGAGAAAATACTGGATGTTTAGATAATTCAGGAACAATGTGCAGTTGCATAGTTTGACTAGCAGAGGAACACTGACACGTTTGTTTTTTAGGATTCAAGGGTTCCACTTATTACATATGTTAAACACTATTTCTTTAAAAAAACAGTTTTTGTGTTTGATATAAAAGTGAGCATTTTCAGACTATGCTAGATTTTGTAATTAAATCAGTTAATTTACATGTTAATTTTGAAAATTAGACTCATACCATTGACTACAGTGTTTTAACTGGACCCTCCTGCATTATTCACAGAAAAAATAAACTAGATAAAATGAGATTTTAATAGATAAAGCTTTGGCACAACTTCATCTTATGCAAACTAATCAAAGACTCACCCCATCCGACAATGCAGAACTTGAGGATGTATCGGCGTATGTAGGTGTTGAACACTTTGACCAGAGCAATGTACATGTGGATGGACTCCAAGCCCATCCAGGTGAAGGAGGTCAGTAGAAAGTAGTGCAGGAAGACAGCCACGGACAAGCACAGCCAATCGGTTTCCAGACTGGCGAGCCAGCCGTCCAACAGAAACACCATGTTGAGGAACAACAAGGACGTGCTGAGGTTCATCAGGATCTTAGACGGGTAGTCACGCCGCAGTTTTCTGAGGGGAAAAAAAAGAAAGTGCTGTGTGGTTGAAATTTGATCTTGTTGTCATTTTTACTGCAGTTTGTGCACGTTTTCAGTTGTGCATATTCGCAGCCTCTCACCCTAACCAAAGGAACAACTGGCTGATCAGATTTCTTGCCCGAGGCCTCTGAGGGACGTCAGAGAGTTTCTCATGTTTCTCTCACTGTGACTGGTCTAGATTGTTCCCCGCGACTGGAGGTTTTAGACAAATAGAGGATGAAGGAGTAAAATAAAGACAATTAATAATTTATAAACTACATTTTTGTCATACATAGAAAAGGAAAGACCAGAAATAGGACAGAATTTAGCAAGAACTCAAAATGCTTTTCAATCTCACCCCCTACTATAACCATCTTGTAATAAATCAAATCAAAAACTATACCCAAGATTAACATATTACTAATAAAAGACAAATCACACACCAACTTGTCAGGAATATTCCTGACTTGATTAAAGGTGGGGTGCCAGAGCTGTACGTTGGTTTGGGTCATGCTGTAGGAGGCGTGTACTTGACAGAACTGGCTACTTCAAATTTAAGCAGTTTCAGATCATTTTGCCATCTCAGGCCATCACTCTTGTTGATCGTCTTTTTAGATGCCTGTATAGTACTGTTGGCTTCATCAGCCCCTCTAAGTCTGAGTCCATGGACACTGGACTGGGTGCTCTAAGTGAAGGAGTTTAAGAATCTCTGGGTCTTTTTTCACAGTGAGGTAAAATGGAGTATAAGACTAATTGTGGATAGACTGTTTTGTACTGGACTGCTGTGCTTAAGAAGGGATTTTGATATTTTAAGCCAATCCTAACTCCAACCATCATCTATGGTGATTAGCTTGGGGTAGTAATCAGACATCATTATCCATTCACACTATGAGACCATACACTGTCTCGGTTCTTTCCATCCTCGGCCATGTGGCCATACCGCCTTGTGGATGCCCGATCCCATCAGATCTCGGAAGCTAAGCGAGGTTGGGCCTGGTCAGTACCTGGATGGGCAACCGTGAGGGAACATCAGGAAGCCTGGGTGGACGCAGTGTGAGAGTGACTGGTTGGTGGTGGTCGGAGGGGCCGATGGAACAGACTGGCAGCCTGGCCTCTGTCAGTCTACCCCAGGGCAGCTGTGGCTACATATGTAGGTTACCACCATGGAGTATGGAGTGAATAAATAATGCAATGTAAAGCGACTTTGAGGGTCTAGAAAAGCGCTATATAAAACCAATGCATTATTATTATTATTATTATTATTATCTCCTCAACAGAGGATTAGCGCAGGGAAAATGTCCCACTTGCAGACTCCAACTGCACTACAAACACATCCGCAAGAGAATCTTTAAGGCCAGGAACACTGAACTGAACATCAAGAAAGATGTATCCTTAGAATGATCGCTTTGCACACAGGTCGTGCTGAAAGTCGATATCCCGAGAGACTCTTGCTAAGCAGTGTGAAACCAAAAAGACAGCCCGACAGCAGACTTCACCTGTGTCCAGTCCCAGTGCTGGAAGGAAACTGCACCAGAATCATCCTCTAGAGTGGAACTCGCCAGTCTCCAGAGACTTACAGATTCATATGAGTGGCCAAAAGAATGTGATCATAGATACAAGTAGCCAAAATGTGCCTGAAATCACTTGTAGAAACAGAGTGGAGTGCTCAGACATCTAGAGGCAGCTAGAAGTAGAGTTGCTGGGCCTTTGCATTAAATCAAAAGGTCTAGCTTTGGACATCCGATTAGGTGCCTCCTTTATGTCTTCTGCAGGTTTTCTTGGCCGTGTCAATCAATAAGGAGATTCCTGGGATAGAGCCAGAACATGGTGGACAGTTTAAATATCTGCTCTGACTCACAAATGCTTGGGGACTTCCAGGAGGAGGTGGAAAAAGCAGCTGTAGAGATGGATGTCTGAACTAATCGACCACCTTTGTAACCTGAATTCAGATCAGTAGCTGAAAATATTTGAATGGAAGGTGGACTTACTGCTGTTTGTCAATCGAAGTATGAATTGGACCAAAAATTAAAGGTAAATATTAACCAACAAAAGTTATTAGAAATTGCACGTTGCAGTCAGCTGATATATGTTGCACTTGACGGATAAAGCCACCTCATGGGATGAAATTCTAAACTAATGTGGACAAACTGAACAGTGCAGGACTGCAGCTGAAGACTCACTCGAAGGCGATGTAAGTGAGCAGCGTGGCAGCAGAGAATATGGCCGAGATGCCGCAGCCGATGTAGGTGATGAAGGTCAGAATCTTGTTATTCTTCCGATCGATGTTGGGAGAAAATCCAGATATGTCCTAAAGAGAAAGACAGAAAGATGTTGAGTACGGTTACATCAAGTCAATCAGCAATTTGAGCAGCAAAAACTAAAAGAAAGAAGTATGAGAAAACGAACAAATGAAAAACAACAAAGCCAAATGTCAGGACTCAAAGACTATTCGTGACAAGCTTTGCAATTTTCAACCGGGAATCATTAAATGTTTGTTTTATGCATCAGAGGCTTTAATTACACAGCAGGCACAAACACATCTGAACTTGTTTGATTTTTGCCCTTTAGGGTGTGCAAACAGACACACAAAAGTCTTACCATGAGGATGCCAAAGTGTGTGAGGTGGTTACAGAGGCAGATGGTTTTGTTGCTGGTGGATTCTGGGGACACGCTGCAGCCTTCTCCGTTCCAACCTCCAGCACCATCTAGTGGAGACACACTGGCATTACATCACATTACATTGAATGCACGTTCTTACCTTCTTACTTTTTTTTGACAGGGAATGCTTTTATTCATTTTATACAGCATGAATAAATTTTAGGCATAAGCCTGCTTGATTTCTACCTTTTTTTAAGTTTCTGTGGAACTTTCTGTACAGACACCTCTGAGGGCAGCTGCTCACATTGTGGAGAAATAAAACGTTTCCACCCTAAAGCCCTTTAAATGCAAGAGGGTGCACGGAAATTGCTCCCAAGATTTAGTGGGGTGTATTTGTACACTGACAAATACCAGCATGGTCAGCTAAAAGCACCCTCATGCAAGGAGGCAGTCAAAGTAAATCCGCTGCAGATTCCAAGTGGATGTGACCGAGCCAAACTTTAATAGGTGGGATGTTTTTCTCCGAACACTTGATGAATGTTGTTTCTGGTAAAAAAAAAAATGACTCCCTGCAGATTTGAGGAATCTGCAGTGAACCTGAAATGTTTCAAGTGGTGCACATGCAGACAGACTTACTGTTCATGCTGAAGTCCCAGAACATGCACACTGGATTCAGGGAGGGCTGTCAGGACAGAAGAAAAATTTAAATAGCAGAAGCAGTCACAAAAGCAGCTGCTCTGACCCAGTTCATGATCCTCACAGACATCACCTCACACCTGGTTTCATTTTGTATGCTCTTTAATTTTGAATCTCTTGTGTGATTGGATGTTTCCAGTAAGATTACATGTTGCTGAAAGTATTTCAAAGCTGATATTTTTTTAAAATATCTAATTCCAAGCCCACCCCAAACACTGACACCAAACGAAAAAGGAAATATTCCATAAATGTTACTTTTGTATTTGAAGGTTTCACTTCTTTTTCAAAGCCTTCTCCATACTGTCAGAAATTGCCATATGTTAAAGAAAACTACTTAAAAAATACATACATTAAACATTGGGAAAGATAAATATAATACCCAAAAAGACAATAAAAAATAAATGAAAATAAGGGAGAAAAAAAAGCCAAAACAGAAACATTAAAATACTAAAATATTCTGAAAAATAAAATTAAAATTGGGAAAATTTTAATTGCTATATTTTTTAAAAGGGAAAAATATGAAAATTTCTATGAAGACAAATGTAAATGCAGAAAAAAACTCAAGCAACAATGCTACAATGTGAACACATGCCCACTCAACCAGATAAGGGTTTGCATATGTGCAGTAAACAGCCTCATCGCACCTGTTCAGGAAGGTGAGCGATCTCGATCTCCACGGGCTTCACCAGGTTACTGATGGAGAAGTTCCCCACGCTGCTCGCCACCACGTAGCTGTTTAAAGAGCGACCATCCTGCTCTTTCTGAAAACAGTGACGCAGACATTCACCTTACTGTTATTGTCCGCTTTTGTTTTAATCCACATTAAGGCTTCAGAATAAAAGCAATGAATGTCACACTGTGGCCTCTGACCTGGAAGAGGTTGGTGCTGCTGAAGAACATGAAGTTGATCCTGGACAGAGACGACCTGTCGGCCTCACTCAGAGAGACATTGGACAGCAGAGAGGGAGGGAGGGTGATCTGGGCTAAAGGGTTCACCCTCTCTGAGTCAAAGTCAATCTGAAAGATGACAGGAGAGAGGAAAAAAATCAAATAAAATTCATAGTGACAGACGGAATCTTTCAGTCGAATTGGTGAATTTTGCGTTTGAACTTGGTGAGGATGGAAAGCCTCCTTCGAAATAAACCTCCATGAGAAAAAGCTCCTTCAGAGGAAGATTCATTGCCGACTCTGGGTGTTACCTGGGGGTCCGTGGTGTTCGGAGCGATGAAGGCGCTGAAAGACATCCCGCTGAACACAGTGGTGTTGAGGGCCGATATCCCCACAGCCAGATGTTTGGAGGTGATGCTGATGGACTGGCCTTCGAACTCGATCTTCTGAACCAGCTCGTCTACTGTCTTCAGAGCCCTGGTGAGGAGAGAGAGAAAGAAAGACCATTTTATTTTTTTTTAAAAAAAGTTCTTCAAAGTGACTGTGAGGCATGAACTGAATCTGCAGACGGACATTTTCTGAGAGGAAAAATAAAGTGCCGAACACGGACTGACACACAAGAGAGAGGAAGGTAAAAAAGAAGGGGTCAAAAGAGAAGAACGGCAGAACACAAGTCACATTTACTAAATTAAGATAATAGCAGATAACATATCATAATAAACATGGGTATATGATATGTATAATATGTTAATGGAACAGTGAATGGTCATGAAATAACCGAAGGGAAGCAACCCTGCAGCACGCTGTACTTTACTATCCTCTACAGTACATTGCCTGCATTGTAAAGGAGGATAAAATAGGATAGTACTGCATATTATAACAGAGTAAAGTCATGTAAAGTATAGCAGAGAGAATATGGTGCATTACAGGGAGAACACAGCTGAACATGATAGAACATAAACAGCCAGAAGTGTATAGAGGCAGAAAACTATAGTGTAGAATGATCGAGTGCAGTGCAGAGGTACGATCCAACAGCCAGGAAGCAGCAAAGAGTGCAGTCGAGGCAGGGGAACATACTTCTCTGAGGTGGCCGACAGCGCCGTCTCTGAGCTGGTCATGACGTTGGAGATGATGGCGACGACGGTGTGGGCTAACGTGGTGTTGATCTTGGCCACGTTCACCAGCTGCTTCACCTTCGTCACCACTTTAGACACCTGCGGAAGTTAGAAGAAGGACAGTTTGTTTACTCTCCTCGTCACGGTGTGCGGGTTCAAACACAGCCAGTTTGGAGTCTCACCTCCTCGTTGGACAGCTCATTGTTGGTGATGACTTTGAGCTGGTCCGCCACCTCAGCGGCATTTTCTGCACAAAAAAAAACAACACAGAGCAAATTATTTACACATGGAGGCTTCCTTCAAGTAGTGTTTTACTGTGTGTTACTTTATACCAAAATTTCACTACATTTGGAGAATAAAAGCTGTACTTTTTACAGCTATAGTTACTTTTAACATAGAAAATCTATAACTAGTGTATAAAATGTGACAAATTGTTACAGATTAAACATGTTGCATCATTTAAATACCATGTTTAATAATGAGTACATCAATTTTTATTCATCACTTTTTCATTACTTTTTATTTTGAAAATATTGTCTTTTTTATGACATTTGCTTGTTAGCTACACCTACTTTGCTGTTTGCTGCATCTGTCCATCCACCTTAACTGTCTTTCTAGATTATATTCTACCTATGACCCGGCTTTGATCTTTAGTACCTGCCTGACATCTGATTAACCAGCGGCTGAACTTACCTGCTGACACCTCAATGGTGTCGATGTCTGTGCAGTTACTGAAGTCTGCAGCCGACCAGTAGGACGTGTAGTTCTGTCGATCGATCAAACTGCAACAAACAGAAAGACATTTTTATATTTGTCAGTAAAAAAACAAAAGAAATGCCTTATTTAGTATTGGTTTAAACAGGAACATTTTGCAAAAGAATGAGTATGACAGCAGAGACTTGCACTGTGTTTTACTATAAAACATCCAATGTCTGAGGAGACCCACATGAGATGCAGACCTACAATCTCCAACTCTGACTACTGAAGACTCACTGACAGCAGCATGACCAAGCTATAAATGCCAGGACTTGAGGTTAAAGTCAGTGCAGAAGTACTGAAAAAGCAGAACTCTGCAACTCTGGGGTTCAAAGCAGCCCTGTTGCTACTAAACGGGTCCGGACACACCTCACTATGTGCATCTTTATGGTGTGCATTTTTTTTGGACATGAGTGAATCTATTCATTAATATGCATTTCGGGATTTCACTTGATGCAAGACCGAGTGTTCAGTGTGGTTCTGTTTCTAAAGGCACTGAGAACAAACCCTGTAAACTGTAACCCTGACTCGCAATGCAAATTTGCTAAATCAGTTTGCTTTCGAATGTTACTTTAAATACACAGTCAATACACAAAAGTGTGCAATAAATCTAGATACGAACATGACACTATACATGGTTTAGTGGCTAAAAGCAACAGGGAGTTTTTTTTGTTTGTTCTTTCTTTTTGTTCAAACAACAGACAAAACCTCACAACAAACCAAAAATAATCTCACAACTTATTTGTTGGAAACTTTGTATTAAGGCTCCATTACGATGCCAAGTTGGCTCTATGCAGTTTTGCAAAGACACATCTACAGCATTGATAGGGCACTATCAAAAACAGGCTATGTGGAACAACACGAATGCATAAATGCATGCATTGTTCATTATACCATAATAACCCTTTACTCTTTACAGTTCAAGCCACATTTTCAGCTAATCAGCATTCAACCTACACATGGCAACTCGAGAGCGCTGAAACAATGAGATGTAACTATGGGCACTAAGGAGCTGGTTGCACAAGTGATCTGTGGGGTCATTTATAATAACAAAAGTACTGTAAAAGTGAACCCACAGCCTTTTTCAGCTGACCCATCAGAACGGCTAGAGCTGAGTTTCATTCAAGAGCAGCTGATCAACAATTGAAAGAAGAAAATTAAGAGTCAGATGAAAAATGTGTTGAAAAGAGAACATATTTCCTGCAGGGCTATGACTCTGAGATGACTCTGCAGTTGTTCAGTAGAATTTGTGCTGTACATTATCACAAATTACGGAAACACCAGGTTAACACAGAGTCTGCATCAAGACTCTGCGTCATTACAGGAAGCAAAACGCCTCTGATTTAAGCCGGAATCTGTCCACAGCTGAGCAGAAAAATAAACTATTTATGGCGAGACATTACAGGCTTTCAGTGGATCAGCTGACATCTCGCCCGCTGCATCAATAACTTTAGCTCACTATCACTTCTGCAGTATCACTTAAATGAATTAGGAAAAAAGTCTAAAAGATGAATTGGGTCAATTGATCGACAGCAAGCCTTGGCAATTTAATTTGTATTCACAGAGTGTCTTCACTGTACAACCCTCTGCATTGTGTTTGTTTTCTGTGTGGTTTTCTTCACAAAAGAGAAATTGGCCATCTGTTAGCATGAGGTGAGAGCAAAGAGCTATTGTTTGACTACCAGTGATTAATGCAGCAGCTCCTGTGTCCTGTCCCAGAGAGACCACTGATCCTGATTAAAACTGCTCTTATCTACAGAATCTAATGAGGAGCAGATAAGAGAGGGCTTTGCCTTTCTGACATTATTACTGTTGAGCTTCTTCAAATAAAGGTTCGCGGTGACGCTGTGGAATGTTTCATGCATTCTTGATTAACAGCTCAAAAACACAAAGACTTAACAGCAACAACAGAAGATGGGCGTTACACAAAGAACAGTAAAGCCAGCGTAACTGATTCACATTATATGCAGATGGAAAGAAGAGCAAAGAGACACAAGCAGCACCCTGAAGGTATTCCTAAGTCCAAATACATGATAAATTAAATTGTGTTGTTTTGCTTGTCCCAAAATTTTATAGCATTATTTACTCTACATATGTGAAACACAGCCTGTTACTTCACTATTTCAGAGTAAAAGCCTAAAACATCTTAAAGCGCAAAATACTGAATATGTTCAATAAAATTTATTCAGAAACAGAATCCAGAAGTTTATATTTATTGTTTGATGAAATAAACGCCTTCACATTCAGTAACAGCTCCACAGCCATGACGCCAAACTAAACCACCTTGAGCTCCGTGAATCTGAGACACTTGGGAGGCTTTAAAAATCCAGTAAGAACTGTTTGTCTATTGGCAAGTCAGAGTGAGACCTGAAAAATGCTGCAAACGTGGCCTTTTTCTTTACTTCTGCCATATAAAAACTATAAATTTGAGAGTTCATGGCAGCCTTAAGAAAACAAGTAAACAAAAATTAACTTAAAAACTAAGTTAACTTCTTTTTTTTAACAATTTACTTTTATTTTACAATTTCCCCTGTTTTGTTTTAGAGTTAATAACTAGTAAATCACAGAAAATTAATTTATTCTGATTAATTTACATGTTGACTATAAAAAACACAGGCCAATAATGTTCACATCAAAAATACGTATTTTTATAAATCGTGATTAGTTTTTACAATATGTGACTGTAAAATGACATCATTTTTTACTTTCTTTAAATCAGAAAAAACAGAATATTAGAGATATTTGCTGTTATTTATTTACATGAAAGATTGAAAAATTTTAAATAATTTCTAAGTTGTATTTGTTCATATTTTCCTTGTTTTGTTAAATTGCAGATAATGTCCAGTGAAATCATAGAGAAAACAAACTATAAGTGTACATAATGTCTACATCAAAAGTCATATATATTTAGCATATATTTGCCAACATTTTCACAGTTTTTACAGTTTGTGAATGTTACAACATTGGTTTTTTAATCTATTTTTTTTCCAGATTTTCATCGGGGGCCTTTTGCGGCTCACCTGCATCACTCTCAAATCTGATGCAATAGCAGTGAAGCTCATCAATGCTG
>CM045455.1:11402106-11438548 GCA_024666655.1 Dascyllus trimaculatus | reverse complement strand
AAATGAGCGGACAGACAGATGGACGGATACCTGAGTTGTCTGACAGCCTGAATCGGCCACAGCAGAGGTACCTCCTCCACTGCTTCTGCACGTTTTCTTTCAGGGCACAGTGGAAGATAAATATGAAGAGCCCTGAGGAAAGAAGGGAAAGCATGAGTAAATTAGTTCTTCCCAACAAAACCAAACCCTAATGGAGGTCAGAATGGACGCCATACAGAATAAAGTAAGTAACTGACAGTCCAAATGACCTGGAGCTCATGTGAAAACATTGTTTTTATCAATCCTATTAGCTCTAAGCTATTTTCAGGTTAATTTCACTACCTTTACTTTTAAGTTCTTATCTTGTTTTGTTCAGAACAGTCTAGACTGTGCAGATCTTTCATATTCTGACATTCTAATACCTGCAGATTTTTTTAAATTAGAGTTTATATCAAGGGAAAGAAACATATTATGAAATGCTGGCAGAAGAGACATCTTTGAATAATTGTCTGAGGTCTAAATCAGATGGTGGGATACTGCATGACTTATAATATGTTTTTCCACTAAAGTGTTTCCACACAGTAGCCTACTTGCAAAAGTGACAAAGTTAGTTCAAATCATGCATTTTCATTTGACTACCTCAAGATCAGAACAAATGAAGTGAATATGTCAGGTTCTGAAGGTTAAACTGCAACTTTTTTCTGTGCAACTTGCTCACATGACTGTTTCTCTCGACTGCACCAACTCGCCATAAGTTGCTTGTTTTAATGAATGGCACCTGTTTATAAGTAGGTTCACACCCTGTACATAACTCACAGTCATCTGGTTGTTATCCTGTGCAATCATGGAACACACACACTTGGAGGACATTTTCTAGCTGATACCATGGCTGCCTGCCATGGAGGCCAGATGCAGCGTCTCACTGACTACAGCAAACAAGCCGGTTACTCCACCTTGCAGCGAGTTGAAGATGGCAAACAGGTACATGAAAGCCAGGGTGACGGGTCCCCAGGCGAACAGAGCGAAGCCCCACGTCATTCCCAGCAGGAAGGTGAGGCTGATGACACTCCGCAGGTTTCGTAGAACCTGGATCAAAGCAGGGGAGATAATACATTTTTAATGCTTTTTCATCATTCGTCCATTGTTAAAGTTTCCCTCCTTTCTTGGAGGATCTTCCCGTTACTTAAGTTCACCTCAAGAAGACGATGATCAAAGAGAGACTTCAGGTGATACAGCAAGACCCAAGTAAGCATCTTTTATGACTAATGCTGTGGAACTAAAGGTTTCTCATTTGGCAGCTTTAGCTCCTCTGTCTTTGTCTTTCTCTCGCATTCTCGTTAACAGCTAACACGAGTGTGAGAAGTGAAAAGTCACGCTAGCAGAATAAAAAGCACCCTCGTGTCCTTTCTGACACTTCTTTCTTCAGGGGCAGGCACAATAAATTTCAGCTGACACCTTTTTAAGGCTGCAGGAGGTGCTTTATATTGTGCTGTTTTGTTGGACTGTTTTTAACTGGAATCTTTTCTACTGCTTCTTAACTTTTTGTTTCAGTTAGTGCTTTTCAGATTGAACAAAAGTGGAACATTTTTAAATTTCAAGGCCCCCAACAGATAGATATTGTTTGGATGCCATCCTGAAATAAAGCTCAAATGGTAAATAAATAAAGCAAAGAGTGTGGACATCGTTTTTCCACTTAAAAGTCATTTCAGACATCTTTTTTTGCAGGCTCCCTTTTTGCTGTTTAGACTCACTAATTTACAAGTTGTACAGGTAACCTTCTGTGAAAGTCATTGAAATATTATGAGATGGCAGATAATTACTGTCATCCAATCAAAATCAAGCCAATGAGCCCGAGTGCAGACCTCGTCTCGTAGTGTGCGGTTGCTGCGTTTGCCGTTGCGGCCGCAGATCTGCAGCATCACCACGATGAACATGGCCACGTTGAGCAGAAACACGAGGCAGAAGTAGCCGACGCAGGTGATGTAGAAGACCACCGTATTCTGGATCCAACAGCTGAGGGGGAAAACACATAAACACTCTGAGCTGTGTTCGCCAATTCACACGATAACACACATTTTTGCGACAACAACGAGAGCCACTGTGCTTTTATAACATGAAAGGGCTTCCTGCTCACTTGAACGACACATCGCCCTTTGTTTGCTGTTAATGTTGTTAGACGGGTGGATGACAAGGAGGTCGTGTCCTCAGTGATGCTCCTGTGAATGTGCTGTTCGACAGATTTGGGTATTTCTAGAAACAGTTTGTTGGTAGGCCCCCAAAGAATCTATTAAAATACAGGGATTTTGCATTTTTCTACAGCATCATCCACTATATTAATATGGACACTGTATTTTAGCCATAATGTACAGCTGATAAATTAAAACATGCTGCAAACACACCATTCCATTCACTTTAGCAAAGATTGTGACCATTCTGAATCTTAACACTCTTAATGACTTCCCTTAAACTGAGCTTTCCTTTGAAAATATATCATGAGAGTTATTCATTTCATCTATCTATCCAAACCACCTCCTCCCATTGCTCCATGGTCCTGGTCTGATGCTCCATTGTAGGTGCCTTTTTATCTGGTTCACTGGTTGTTCTTCCTTGGGTTACTATTGGTACTTCATACTAGAATCACCCCACCTGACCTGCCACTTTAGAGATCCTCTAATCCAGTCATCTATTCACCACAATTTGGTTTGTGTCCCTCAGATCCTCACGCTGCCCATTTTTTCTAAAGAACAGCCTGTTCACTTCCTGCCTAATATATCCCATTCTCTGATAGGTGCCATTGCAACATGACAATCAATGTTATTAACTTTACCAGTCAGTGGTTTTATGTTGGAATGGTATCAGACATAGTGATAGCGCTCATAGACAAAGTCAACAGAAACTGAATCTAGAGCTGTCTAGGTTTACTGGAACACTGTACGTTTACCTGCAGGGGTTATGACCAAAAAACAACAGGGTCTCATATGATCATATGAAATGTCCTCCTTTTAAAATATTGACTGTGCACATTAAATGTTCCCTATTCAGTTTTGATTCCCAGTAGCTCTATGGAGCTGTTTTGCAGGGAGTGGGCTCTGTGTGTCTTGTGGGTTTCATATCCTTCCACTGATCAACTCGTGACAGTAACATGTCAACATACACAACAATGTGCCAACAAAGGCAGCGATGAAGAAAACTGGTGAATATGGATAGTAGATGTTCTACTTTTCTTTGTTTGATAACTGTGTGAACTAAAAATCTCTGAACAGTGAAACCCTGAACACACTCTGAAGAATAGAATCTCTTCAATTCTGGAAAATCTATTACATGTGAACATAATCAGGAGATTGACTGATAAGGAAAGTAAACACTGGATCTGCTTTACTGTGGTGTGTTCACAGGGAACCTTTATATGCAATAACAGCATCTATGTTACAAGTACTCGACTCTGATACTGTTTGGTATTGAGTTTGACTTATTACTATGTATCTGTGGTCACTTACAACTCTGAGGAGTCCTCTTCTGACTCTCCTCTGCCGTACTCCCGCAGGCCATAAGAGTTTTTGTCCACGGCAACAACAATCCCCACCAGCACGGCAGGGAGACCTGGAATAAACCACACAACCCTCAGGTTAACATCAGAGCTCTTATGTCTTACATTCTTGACTCTGTTACGACGAAATCATCTGTGGGCACTGCCAGTTATCACATTTATACACAGATCACAATGAAATTAATCTCACGTCATGTCAGATGTCAGGGACAAAAACCTACTGCAGGCAAAAAGTTAAATATGTCCACCAGTTACCAAAAATAAATCAGCTGTCTGAGAAGATATTTTCTTCCAGGAGTGTTTAGTTTATCAATGTGACCTTGTTCTGGCTACTAATGAAGTTCATCAAAGCTTCAATTACATTTTATACAGCGTTTCTGGTCTGCAGCCACTAGAGGGAACCACAGTGAACGGTTACACAGTGCAAATGTAAAGGTTCTCCGAGTAAAATTCACAAAGCCTTGAAATTACCGACCCTGGTGGCTCTTAGGTGAACTCAGCATCCTGTTGTTTGTGCACTGATGTGATATACACAAGTCTGAACATGACCAACCAGCTCCATGCCGACAGAAGAGGTCACTGCATTTACACTGCTATTTTAGGTTGTCTATAAACTGCATTTGAGACCACAGACTCCCTGCAGATGTTGACCCTAGCTTTACCCCAGTGTCGGTCACATACCAGCTTAGCCGGATGGACTTTACTAGACAAAACCTTTTTGTTCCTTGTGCTTACATGGAGTTTGTGTTGGAGTCTGTGTCATGCTGGAATCTGCTTGTTTGTTAATATTATTGTACTCAATTTCTAAACTAATGTTAGTGTTGCAGACTGTAGGCACTTTAGTGGAATGAAAGGGGGCATTGAGACGGGGCACTTGGGAACGAGCGTAAACTTCATAGCCTTTGAATTTTTCCAGAAAATTCATCTTAAGTCCTTCATGTAGACATCAGTCTTAGGTTGGTGAAGGCAATCAAGACAGTCAGTTTGGTACAATCCGCTCACATGTTGTTAACAAAAAAGTGATAAACGTTTAGGTTGCTACTTTCTTACACATAGTAGCTTTAAAGGTTGGAAAATGTACAGTTTTATCCGTTGGCATCCAAAGACAGTACAGCACACAAACTGTGCAAACTGTTAAATATAATATATTCAAATACATAAATGGGAAAATATTCTTTAAAGTGCCATTTATTTGTCTAAATTTTCATGCTTTTAATAAAATGCTTTTTTTCTGCAGTTAAGTTAGAGCTAACCAACCTAACCTTTATACTGTGATGCTAATGCTACAACTTAATCAATAAATCGTTCTGGAGAAAATACTGTATGTTTAGATAATTCAGGAACAATGTGCAGTTGCATAGTTTGACTAGCAGAGGAACACTGACACGTTTGTTTTTTAGGATTCAAGGGGTTCCACTTATTACATATGTTAAACACAATTTCTTTAAAAAAACAGTTTTTGTGTTTGATATAAAAAGTGAGCATTTTCAGACTATGCTAGATTTTGTAATTAGATCAGTTAATTTACATGTTAATTTCGAAAATTAGACTCATACCATTGACTACAGTGTTTTAACTGGACCCTCCTGCATTATTCTCAGAAAAAATAAACTAGATAAACTGAGATTTTAATAGATAAAGCTTTGGCACAACTTCAGCTTATGCAAACTAATCAAAGACTCACCCCATCCGACAATGCAGAACTTGAGGATGTATCGGCGTATGTAGGTGTTGAACACTTTGACCAGAGCAATGTACATGTGGATGGACTCCAAGCCCATCCAGGTGAAGGAGGTCAGTAGAAAGTAGTGCAGGAAGACAGCCACGGACAAGCACAGCCAATCGGTTTCCAGACTGGCGAGCCAGCCGTCCAACAGAAACACCATGTTGAGGAACAACAAGGACGTGCTGAGGTTCATCAGGATCTTAGACGGGTAGTCACGCCGCAGTTTTCTGAGGGGAAAAAAAAGAAAGTGCTGTGTGGTTGAAATTTGATCTTGTTGTCATTTTTACTGCAGTTTGTGCACGTTTTCAGTTGTGCATATTCGCAGCCTCTCACCCTAACCAAAGGAACAACTGGCTGATCAGATTTCTTGCCCGAGGCCTCTGAGGGACGTCAGAGAGTTTCTCATGTTTCTCTCACTGTGACCGATCTAGATTAATCCCCGCGACTGGAGGTTTTAAACAAATAGAGGATGAAGGAGTAAAATAAAGACAATTAATAATTTATAAACTACATTTTTGTCATACATAGAAAAGGAAAGACCAGAAATAGGACATAATTTAGCGAGAACTCAAAATGCTTTTCAATCTCACCCACTACTATAACCATCTTGTAATAAATCAAATCAAAAACTATACCCAAGATTAACATATTACTAATAAAAGACAAATCACACACCAACTTGTCAGGAATATTCCTGACTTGATTAAAGGTGGAGTGCCAGAGCTGTACGTTGGTTTGGGTCATGCTGTAGGAGGCGTGTACTTGACAGAACTGGCTACTTCAAATTTAAGCAGTTTCAGATCATTTTGCCATCTCAGGCCATCACTCTTGTTGATCGTTTTTTTAGATGCCTGTATAGTACTGTTGGCTTCATCAGCCCCTCTAAGTCTGAGTCCATGGACACTGGACTGGGTGCTCTAAGTGAAGGAGTTTAAGAATCTCTGGGTCTTTTTTCACAGTGAGGTAAAATGGAGTATAAGACTAATTGTGGATAGACTGTTTTGTACTGGACTGCTGTGCTGAAGAAGGGATTTTGATATTTTAAGCCAATCCTAACTCCAACCATCATCTATGGTGATTAGCTTGGGATAGTAATCAGACATCATTATCCATTCACACTATGTAACCATACAGTGTCTCGGTTCTTTCCATCCTTGGCCATGTGGCCATACCGCCTTGTGGGTGCCTGATCCCATCAGATCTCGGAAGCTAAGCGAGGTTGGGCCTGGTCAGTACCTGGATGGGAGACCGTGAGGGAACACCAGTAAGCCTGGGTGGACGCAGTGTGAGAGTGAGTGGTTGGTGGTGGTCGGAGAGGCCGATGGCGCAGACTGGCAGCCTGGCCTCCTGGCCTCCGTCAGACTACCCCAGGGCAGCTGTGGCTACATACGTAGCTTACCACCATTGAGTATGGAGTGAATGAATAATGCAATGTAAAGCAACTTTGAGGGTCTAGAAAAGCGCTATATAAAACCAATGCATTATTATTATTATTATTATTATTATTATTATCTCCTCAACAGAGGATTAGCGCAGGGAAAATGTCCCACTTGCAGACTCCAACTGCACTGCAAACACATCCGCAAGAGAGTCTTTAAGGCTGGGAACACTGAACTGAATATCAAGAAAGATGTATCCTTGGAACGATCGCTTTGCACACAGGTTGTGCAGAAAGTTGATATCCCGAGAGACTCTTGCTAAGCAGTGTGAAGCCAAAAAGACAGCCCAACAGCAGACTTCACCTGTGTCCAGTCCCAGTGCTGGAAGGAAACTGCACCAGAATCATCCTCTAGAGTGGAACTCGCCAGTCTCCAGAGACTTACAGATTCATATGAGTGGCCAAAAGAACGTGATCATAGATACAAGTAGCCAAAATGTGCCTGAAATCACTTGTAGAAACAGAGTGGAGTGCTCAGACATCTAGAGGCAGCTACATGTAGAGTTGCTGGGCCTTTGCATTAAATCAAAAGGTCTAGCTTTGGACATCCGATTAGGTGCCTCCTTTATGTCTTCTGCAGGTTTTCTTGGCCGTGTCAATCAATAAGGAGATTCCTGGGATAGAGCCAGAACATGGTGGACAGTTTAAATATCTGCTCTGACTCACAAATGCTTGGGGACTTCCAGGAGGAGGTGGAAAAAGCAGCTGTAGAGATGGATGTCTGAACTAATCGACCACCTTTGTAACCTGAATTCAGATCAGTAGCTGAAAATATTTGAATGGAAGGTGGACTTACTGCTGTTTGTCAACCGAAGTATGAATTGGACCAAAAATTAAAGGTAAATATTAACCAACAAAAGTTATTAGAAGTTGCATGTTGCAGTCAGCTGATATATGTTGCACTTGACGGATAAAGCCACCTCATGGGACGAAATTGTAAACTAATGTGGACAAACTGAACAGTGCAGGACTGCAGCTGAAGACTCACTCGAAGGCGATGTAAGTGAGCAGCGTGGCAGCAGAGAATATGGCCGAGATGCCGCAGCCGATGTAGGTGATGAAGGTCAGAATCTTGTTATTCTTCCGATCGATGTTGGGAGAAAATCCAGATATGTCCTAAAGAGAAAGACAGAAAGATGTTGAGTACGGTTACATCAAGTCAATCAGCAATTTGAGCAGCAAAAACTAAAAGAAAGAAGTATGAGAAAACGAACAAATGAAAAACAACAAAGCCGAATGTCAGGACTCAAAGACTATTCGTGACAAGCTTTGCAATTTTCAACCGGGAATCATTAAATGTTTGTTTTATGCATCAGAGGCTTTAATTACACAGCAGGCACAAACACATCTGAACTTGTTTGATTTTTGCCCTTTAGGGTGTGCAAACAGACACACAAAAGTCTTACCATGAGGATGCCAAAGTGTGTGAGGTGGTTACAGAGGCAGATGGTTTTGTTGCTGGTGGATTCTGGGGACACGCTGCAGCCTTCTCCGTTCCAACCTCCAGCACCATCTAGTGGAAATACACTGGCATTACATCCCATTACATTGAATGCACCTTCTTACAGAATGGTAACTGTAAAACTAAGGAGATAACCGAAAAACAATGTTGTTTGACTTTATCTTGACTTGAATAAAAATGTTGTTTAAAAGTACAAGTAGTTAAGGCTGAACTTTTAGTAGTTACAAGCACCATCCCACTACTTGTTTTGACAGGGAATGCTTTTATTCATTTTATACAGCGTGAATAAATTTTAGGCATAAGCCTGCTTGATTTTTACCTTTTTTAAGTTTCTGTGGAACTTTCTGTACAGACACCTCTGAGGGCAGCTGCTCACATTGTGGAGAAATAAAACGTTTCCGCCCTAAAGCCCTTTAAATGCAAGAGGGTGCACGGAAATTGCTCCCAAGATTTAGTGAGGTGTATTTGTACGCTGACAAATACCAGCATGGTCAGTTAAAAGCACCCTCATGCAAGGAGGCAGTCAAAGTAAATCCGCTGCAGATTCCAAGTGGATGTGACCGAGCCAAACTTTAATAGGTGGGATGTTTTTCTCTGAACACTTGATGAATGTTGTTTCTGGTAAAAAAAAATGACTCCCTGCAGATTTGAGGAATCTGCAGTGAACCTGAAATGTTTCAAGTGGTGCACATGCAGACAGACTTACTGTTCATGCTGAAGTCCCAGAACATGCACACTGGATTCAGGGAGGGCTGTCAGGACAGAAGAAAAATTTAAATAGCAGAAGCAGTCACAAAAGCAGCTGCTCTGACCCAGTTCATGATCCTCACAGACATCACCTCACACCTGGTTTCATTTTGTATGCTCTTTAATTTTGAATCTCTTGTGTGATTGGATGTTTCCAGTAAGATTACATGTTGCTGAAAGTATTTCAAAGGTGATATTTTTTTAAAATATCTAATTCCAAGCCCACCCCAAACACTGACACCAAATGAAAAAGGAAATATTCCATAAATGTTACTTTTGTATTTGAAGGTTTCACTTGTTTTTCAAAGCCTTCTCCATACTGTCAGAAATTACATTTTGCTGTGAAATATTGAATATTACAACCCCACAAAAAACAAAAAAAAATTGCCATATGTTAAAAAAAAACTACTTAAAAAAATACATAACTTAAACATTGGGAAAGATAAATATAATACCCAAAAAGACAATAAAAAATAAATGAAAATAAGGGAGAAAAAAAAGCCAAAACAGAAACATTAAAACACTAAAATATTCTGAAAAATAAAATTAAAATTGGGAAAAATTTAATTGCTATGTTTTTTAAAAGGGAAAAATATGAACATTTCTATGAAGACAAATGTTAATGCAGAAAAAAACTCAAGCAACAATGCTACAATGTGAACACATGCCCACTCAACCAGATAAGGGTTTGCATATGTGCAGTAAACAGCATTATCGCACCTGTTCAGGAAGGTGAGCGATCTCGATCTCCACGGGCTTCACCAGGTTACTGATGGAGAAGTTCCCCACGCTGCTCGCCACCACGTAGCTGTTTAAAGAGCGACCATCCTGCTCTTTCTGAAAACAGTGACGCAGACATTCACCTTACTGTTACTGTCCGCTTTCTGTTTTTTTTTTTTTAAATCCGCATTAAGGCTTCAGAATAAAAGCAATGAATGTCACACTGTGGCTTCTCTGACCTGGAAGAGGTTGGTGCTGCTGAAGAACATGAAGTTGATCCTGGACAGAGACGATCTGTCGGCCTCACTCAGAGAGACGTTGGACAGCAGAGAGGGAGGGAGGGTGATCTGAGCTAAAGGGTTCACCCTCTCTGAGTCAAAGTCAATCTGAAAGACGACAGGAGAGAGGAAAAAAATCAAATAAAATTCATAGTGACAGACGGAATCTTTCAGTCGAATTGGTGAATTTTGCGTTTGAACTTGGTGAGGATGGAAAGTCTCCTTCGAAATAAACCTCCATGAGAAAAAGCTCCTTCAGAGGAAGATTCATTGCCGACTCTGGGTGTTACCTGGGGGTCCGTGGTGTTCGGAGCGATGAAGGCGCTGAAAGACATCCCGCTGAACACAGTGGTGTTGAGGGCCGATATCCCCACAGCCAGATGTTTGGAGGTGATGCTGATGGACTGGCCCTCGAACTCGATCTTCTGAACCAGCTCGTCTACTGTCTTCAGAGCCCTGGTGAGGAGAGAGAGAGAAAGAAAGACCATTTTATTTTTTAAAAAAAAGTTCTTCAAAGTGACTGTGAGGCATGAACTGAAACTGCAGACGGACATTTTCTGAGAGGAAAAATAAAGTGCCAAACACGGACTGACACACAAGAGAGAGGAAGGTAAAAAAGAAGGGGGCAAAAGAGAAGAACGGCAGAACGCAAGTCACATTTACTAAATTAAGATAAGAGCAGATAACATATCATAATAAACATGGGTATAAGATATGTATAATATGTTAATGGAACAGTGAATGGTCATGACTGAAGGGAAGCAACCCTGCAGCACGCTGTACTTTACTATCCTCTACAGCAGTGGTTCTCAGCTGGTCCAGCCTCAGGACCCACTATGTCTCTATTAATAACGGTCGCGACCCAAATTTTTGAAGTTTGCTGTTCCTCTTAACAAAATAAGGTTTATTTGGCTGTCATCTCAACGCATTTTGATACAACTTGGGAAAATTTTGGCTTTTTTTTCTCATTTTGGTATATTTGAACGTTTTGCCAAGTTTTGGGGTATATTTTGACCCATTTTGACAGATTCGGAGCACATTTTGGTTCATTTTTGGGACATTTTAGCACAAATTTCTCCTATAAGCTGACAGAGACAAATCTAGAGGTTAATATTGGGCAACTACTGGCATCACCACCACTAAATATCCTGCTACTGAAAGCAAATTGTGTCATAAGAAACACGTCCTTTAAAATAAAAGACCTTATACCACTGCTTTTTTTGCTTCTGCGACCCTCTAAAAATGGCTTCGCGACCCACTTTTGGGTCCCGACCCACCAGTTGAGAACCACTGCTCTACAGTACATTGCCTGCATTGTAAAGGAGGGTAAAATAGGACAGTACTGCATATTAAAACAGAGTAAAGTCATGTAAAGTATAGCAGAGAGAATATGGTGCATTACAGAGAGAACACAGCTGAACATGATAGAACATAAACAGCCAGAAGTGTATAGAGGCAGAAGACTATAGTGTAGAATGATCGAGTGCAGTGCAGAGGTACGATCCAACAGCCAGGAAGCAGCAAAGAGTGCAGTGGAGGCAGGGGAACACACTTCTCTGAGGTGGCCGACAGCGCCGTCTCTGAGCTGGTCATGACGTTGGAGATGATGGCGACGACGGTGTGGGCTAACGTGGTGTTGATCTTGGCCACGTTCACCAGCTGCTTCACCTTCGTCACCACTTTAGACACCTGCAGAAGTTAGAAGAAGGACAGTTTGTTTACTCTCCTCGTCACGGCGTGCGGGTTCAAACACAGCCAGTTTGGAGTCTCACCTCCTCGTTGGACAGCTCATTGTTGGTGATGACTTTGAGCTGGTCCGCCACCTCAGCGGCATTTTCTGCACAAAAAAACAACACAGAGCAAATTATTTGCACATGGAGGCTTCCTTCATCTAGTGTTTTACTGTGTGTTACTTTATACCAAAATTTCACTACATTTGGAGGATAAAAGCCGTACTTTTCACAGCTATAGTTACTTTTAACATAGAAAATCTATAACTAGTGTATAAAATGTGACAAATTGTTACAGATTAAACATGTTGCATCATTTAAATACCATATTTAATAATAAGTACATCAATTTTTATTCATCACTTTTTCATTACTTTTTATTTTTAAAATACTGTCTTTTTTATGACATTTACTTGTTAGCTACACCTACTTTGCTGTTTGCTGCATCTGTCCATCCGCCTTAACTGTCTTTCTAGATTATATTCTACCTATGACCCGGCTATGATCTTTAGTACCTGCCTGACATTTGATAACCAGTGGCTGAACTTACCTGCTGACACCTCAATGGTGTCGATGTCTGTGCAGTTACTGAAGTCTGCAGCTGACCAGTAGGACGTGTAGTTCTGTCGATCGATCAAACTGCGACAAAGAGAAAGACATTTTTATATTTCTCACTAAAAAAACCAAAAGAAATGCCTTATTTAGTACTGGTCTAAACAGGAACATTTTGCAAAAGAATGAGTATGACAGCAGAGACTTACACTGTGCTTTACTATAAAACATCCAATGTCTGAGGAGACCCACGTGAGATGCAGACCTACAATCTCCAACTCTGACTACTGAAGACTCACTGACAGCAGCATGACCAAGCTACAAATGCCAGGACTTGAGGCTAAAGTCAGTGCAGAAGTACTGAAAAAGCAGAACTCTGCAACTCTGGGGTTCAAAGCAGCTCTGTTGCTACTAAACAGGTCTGGACACACCTCACTATGTGCATCTTTATGGTGTGCATTTTTTTTGGACATGAGTGAATCTATTCATTAATATGCATTTCGGGATTTCACTTGATGCAAGACTGAGTGGTCAGTGTGGTTCTGTTTATAAATGCACTGAGAACAAACCCTGTAAACTGTAACCCTGACTTGCAATGTACATTTGCTAAATCAGTTTGCTTTTGAATGTTACTTTAAATACACAGTCAATACACAAAAGTGTGCAATAAATCTAGATACTAACATGACACTATACATGTTTTAGTGGCTAAAAGTAACAGGGAGTTTTTTTTCTTTTGTCCTTTGTTTTTGTTCAAACAACAGGCAAAGCCTCACAATAAACCAAAAATAATCTCACAACTTCTTTGTTGGCTCTATGCAGTTTTGCAAAGACACATCTACAGCATTGATAGGTCACTATCAAAAATAGGCTATGTGGAACAACACGAATGCATATATGCATGCATTGTTCATTATACCATAATAACCCTTTACTTTTTACAGTTCAAGCCACACTTTCAGCTAATCAGCATTCAACCTACACATGGCATAACTGGAAGTTCTCTATCCAAGCTTATCTCCATATCCTCTGTGTTGACTGAGTTCCCATAATCCATCCCGTGGAGATGCAAACGGACACTGACGCCAAACTATAGATCTGCCTTAAATCAGTCAAACTACCAATGTTTCAGTGTTGTCAGTCAGCAAGTGCTACAGTCTACATAACCATTCAGGTTGTTCATCCCCAAGAATATGACCTCGGCCCATCCATCAACCCCAACCTCCTCCCAATCCTTAGCAATGTCATCTGACTTCTACCTTTGTTCCCCTCATCATCACTATGGCAACTCGAGAGCGCTGAAACAATGAGATGTAACTACGGGCACTAAGGAGCTGGTTGCACGAGTGATCTGTGGGGTCATTTATAATAACAAAAGTACTGTAAAAGTGAACCCACAGCCTTTTTCAGCTGACCCATCAGAACGGCTAGAGCTGAGTTTCATTCAAGAGCAGCTGATCAACAATTGAAAGAAGAAAATTAAGAGTCAGATGAAAAATGTGTTGAAAAGAGAACATATTTCCTGCAGGGCTGTGACTCTGAGATGACTCTGCAGTTGTTCAATAGAATTTGTGCTGTACATTATCACAAATTAACGAAACACCAGGTTAACACAGAGTCTGCATCAACAGCAAATGAAAGCACGGAATCAAAAAACCTGCAAAAATGAGACGGATAGGCTCGCCTCTGATTTAAGCCGGAATCCGTCCACAGCTGAGCAGAAAAAAAAACTATTTATGGTGAGACATTACAGGCTTTCAGTGGATCAGCTGACATCTCGCCCGCTGCATCAATAACTTTAGCTCACTATCAGTTGTGCAATATCACTTAAATGAGTCAGGAAAAAAAAGTCTAAAAGATGAATTGGGTTAATTGATCAACAGCAAGCCTTGGCAATTTAATCTGTATTCACCGAGTGTCTTCACTGTACAACCCTCTGCATGGTGTTTGTTTTCTGTGTGGTTTTCTTCACAAAAGAGAAATTGGCCATCTGTTAGCATGAGGTGAGAGCAAAGAGCTATTGTTTGACTACCAGTGATTAATGCAGCAGCTCCTGTGTCCTGTCCCAGAGAGACCACTGATCCTGATTAAAACTGCTCTTATCTACAGAATCTAATGAGGAGCAGATAAGAGAGGGCTTTGCCTTTCTGACATTATTACTGTTGAGCTTCTTCAAATAAAGGTTCGCGGTGACGCTGTGGAATGTTTCATGCATTCTTGATTAACAGCTCAAAAACACAAAGACTTAACAGCAACAACAGAAGATGGGCGTTACACAAAGAACAGTAAAGCCAGCGTAACTGATTCACATTATATGCAGATGGAAAGAAGAGCAAAGAGACACAAGCAGCACCCTGAAGGTATTCCTAAGTCCAAATACATGATAAATTAAATTGTGTTGTTTTGCTTGTCCCAAAATTTTATAGCATTATTTACTCTACATATGTGAAACACAGCCTGTTACTTCACTATTTCAGAGTAAAAGCCTAAAACATCTTAAAGCGCAAAATACTGAATATGTTCAATAAAATTTATTCAGAAACAGAATCCAGAAGTTTATATTTATTGTTTGATGAAATAAACGCCTTCACATTCAGTAACAGCTCCACAGCCATGACGCCAAACTAAACCACCTTGAGCTCCGTGAATCTGAGACACTTGGGAGGCTTTAGAAATTCAGTAAGAACTGTTTGTCTATCGGCAGGTCAGAGTGAGACCTGAAAAATGCTGCAAACGTGGCCTTTTTCTTTACTTTTGCCATATAAAAACTATAAATTTGAGAGTTCATGGCAGCCTTAAGAAAACAAGTAAACAAAAAATTAACTTAAAAACTAAGTTTCTTCTTTTTTTTTTTAACAATTTACTTTTATTTTACAATTTCCCCTGTTTTGTTTTAGAGTTAATAACTAGTAAATCACAGAAAATTAATTTATTCTGATTAATTTACATGTTGACTATAAAAAACACAGGCCAATAATGTTCACATCAAAAATACGTATTTTTATAAATCATGATTAGTTTTTACAATATGTGACTGTAAAATGACATAATTTTTTTACTTTCTTTAAATCAGAAAAAACAGAATATTAGAGATATTTGCTGTTATTTATTTACATGAAAGATTGAAAAATTTTAAATAATTTCTAAGTTGTATTTGTTCATATTTTCCTTGTTTTGTTAAATTGCAGATAATGTCCAGTGAAATCATAGAGAAAACAAACTATAAGTGTACATAATGTCTAAATCAAAAGTCATATATATTTTGCATATATTTGCCAACATTTTTACAGTTTTTACAGTTTGTGAAAGTTACAACATTCGTTTTTTAATCTATTTTTTTTCCAGATTTTCATCGGAGGCCTTTTGCGGCTCACCTGCATCCCTCTCAAATCTGATGCAATAGCAGTGAAGCTCATCAATGCTGCAACTGAATTGAAGCAGTACCAGGAGGGAACTTCACTGAATGTCCCATGCCTTGCAACATTTGAAAAATGGCACCAGGTCACGTTTTAATAACAGACGTAGCCTGGTCCAGGGGCTTTAAGGGCGGAAAGTGTTTAATGAAGGGTCATCATGTAGTAAAAGGACAAAAACTTGCAAAACGCCTGACCAGTACTTTAAAATACCTCTGGCTTCTGCTGCAATTCAAGAATCTATATTAGTGCTGAACCAAATCCACACAACGAATGGTTTGTATTGTGTTTGTGTACTTGTATTATTCATGTAGTGGGACATAGAGGTGTTTGCACAGTTTTTTGGGGACCATAAAATGATTCAAAGCTTTTAAATGTTTGAAGTTTAATATGAAAACTTGATTCACGGACAGGGTTACTTGCAGTTACGGTTCGTTTAAGTGTTCAGGAAATTGATACAAGTCAATGTAAAGTCCTCTGAGGAGCGTGTGTGTGTGTGTGTGTGTGTGTGTGTGTGTGTGTGTGTGTGTGTGTGTGTGTTACCAGGTCCTGGAGGTGCTCTGGTCCTTGTTGGGGAAGCAGGGCAAGTACTGAGTGACGTTGGGTCTGCTCTCAGGCCAGCGGTAGTGAAGAGGATTCTCTTCCGGACAGTTCTCTGTTGGAGGAAACAACAGGAGCTAAATTCATTGTTTTGGCTGCACGTCTAAATGATAACCTTATGAAAAAGATTAATGCTGTAAAAGCTGGACAAGAAAAGACAAAAAAAAACCCTAGAAGATCTGATAATGATATACTGGTACAGTCACAAGAGAAAACAAAAGACAAAGAAGACAAATAGCATGAGACTGGGGAACAGAAATCCGTAGACAACAAAACTCTGAGAGAAGAAACGGGACAAAAATCAACACAACTCATGAATAACAAATGGAGGGCATAAATCAAATAAGAAAAGTTCTGGGAGCAAGATGCAGAGAAAGAGAGTGTGTTTGTGTTCAACACATATGAATTATTCATTCATTTTTAACAGTATCGGTCTGTATTTTGCTGATGTTTCCTGTTGTATGGCAAGAAAAAGCTAAACTGAACTGTGTAATAAAAGCAAATAAATTAAACAGAGTTTAATTTCTGACCAATTAGCTGGACGTCGATGGAGGCGGGCTGGATCTGCAGGTCAGCACCCATGAGTCCCCGTCTGCCGGACAGCTGGGCCGACACGGCGGCCTCACCCAGACTCTCATTGGTGATGTAGTAGTGAACCAGAAGGGCCTGGCAGGTATAACTGGAGACAAGAGCAGAGGTGGAGTTCAAACAAGCTGCTGAAAGTGCTGATTTGAGAGGAAAATAACAGTCAGTAATGTGAGCTGTGATCCTTAACAGACTCCACATGTTAGGTGGTTACTTCTATGAGCACTAAACAACATAAACCCACAGAGGGAAACAAAGACTTTTTACCTGGTCGGGTTCCCTCCAGTCTGTAAATCAGGCTGAACACTGGAGAGAGAAAAAGTTCAAGAAGTGAGGAAGCAGCAGAGGTCAATCAGTTTAAATAGCAAGAAACTGCAGACAGTGCTATTGGACCCTGGTCCGACATTGATACACTATAAAGAAAAGCTCCTTTGTAGACAAATATTTGCACAGTTACCTGATATTATCTATGTACACAGCGTGGGTCCAGTTGTGAAACGTTTGATTCAGCTGCAAGAAGAAAACAAACCCAATTAATCATTTATCCAGTAAAATTATTATTACTTTTCAGGAATATTTGTCTGTATATAGAGGGATTGTGCACACTTACTCCATTTGAACGCTTAGTTCTGTTATTGGAGACGTACTGGGTGGAAAAGGTTTCTACAACACCAGTAAAAAGATACAATTCTCCTGCTCTGTTATGAAACTGTACTTTTCAACTGTGCAAACCTTGTTCAGAAATGGTTTGATGAACATGGCAAAGAGTTCAAGGTGTCAGGGTTGGCCTGCAAATTCCCCAGATCTCAATCTGATCAAGCACTTGGCTAAACAGTGCATCTGCATGTTATTCCCAGCATGTATTGCATTAAGGGTTAAAACTTTTCAAACATGGGGAAAAAACATTGTGTCTCCTTAAACATGTGTTTCAGAGGAATCAGATCCTTTTTGATGAGAATCAAACCAACACTGATGAGGACATGCTTCATACTGAGGGACAGAGTTAGAAGAGCAGAAAAAGCTGGCGAGCTGGATGAAGTGAATTTTAGAAAGTACGTCTAACTTAAAATTTAAAATAATGTGTTAGTCTAACTTGGAATGAGTTCACTGACAGAAACTTTTGAAGGTGGGTAAACTCAAAGATGGCTGCTTTGATATATATATACTGCTTTGCGTGACTTCTCATTTCCCAGAATCTCTACAACAGAGGTGGTGAGTGCAAAGTTAACAAGACCCATAGAGACACAATAGATACATTAATGGAAAACACATCTGGCAAAAAAGTCCTCGTTCCAGCCACCAAAAGCACTTGAGTACATTTTCCGCATTTAATAAATCTGTACCTCTCAGCTATCTGAGTGAATCTGAAGCTTTCAGATCCCCTTTTTGTGTGCAGGCAGCTTTTCAGGGAAAGCAATAATAAAAAAAGAACTTTCGCCACCTTCAGTGACTTCAGATTCTATAAAGGTACTGAAGTATGCCACACTGGGGTTTGAACTTACATCATTTACCAGGGAAAAACTACAGTAGAGTGCAGGAGCAACTGAACAAAGCTGGACTCGTCTTACCCAGAGAGCCACTGCTTGCTCAGCATCCTCCTGGGTCAGCGTTGAGCCTGCATCCTCCACCACAAATGAAATCCGGTAGAACAACCCCTCTGTGAGAGAAAGAGAAAATAATACTTCAGTTTCCATTTGGTACAAGCTATTTCACACACAGAATGGATTTTTTTTTCTTTTCTTTTTTGCGCCTGTGCCACATAGCAGGAGACGAATCGAGCAGGATGGATGGAGCTAATCGAGTTATGTAAAAATCCAATTTTACAGAGTAAAATGATGAGGAGGAATGTGCTGCCTGGCAGATAACAACAGCAGAGAGCAGTCATTATGGTTTCTTTTCTCGGAGAATGGGATCATTTAGAACGTGTCAGGAATCAAGAAAAAAAAAGCTGCAGGACGACACGTTTCTGCTGCCTGCAGCAGTTTATCGACCCTGTCATTAACTTTTTCAGTCTTTGTCAGGATTTAACACGTTCAACACTTCTTTACCCTATACAGAATTAAAGAACACGGTCATTTATTACACACATTCAGGGGTATTTAAATTATTTTAAATAATTTAAAATATACATCTACTATTGGAAATATTTAACCTCATATATGTAGAATTTGAAGCTTGCCTGCAGAGAAAACATCACTTTGTTCCATGGTCAGATGACCTGCTGTGTACCAATTTCTAATATTAGCCGATCAGTCCAACAACAAATCAACTTTCATCATTCAAATCGTTAAACTCTTTTCTAATACTACAATTTTTCGTGCGTCTTCCTCCAATTACTTTCTTACTTCTTAACAACATATACATACTCTTTTACAGACCCAATGTCTCTTAGAATGAGTTTTCTGAGAGCAGAAGCTGTGTGTTAAGATCAATGGTTTGTCTCTCCTGCTATGCTTCACATTGGCCACTAGGTGCCTCTCTAGTATCTATAATTGTTAGTAGATGCTACGGGACGGACGGAAGGCTTCTACTCCACCAGTTCTGGTGGGAGACCCTGCAAGCTGCAGACCTTTGGTTACATGTTTTTGTTTCCTGAGGTTTACCAAGCTGCTGGTTGTTGCAAAAGTTTCGATTGGATTTCACCACAGTCTGTGAAATGCAGATTAGGAGTCTATTATTTACTGTCTGAGAGTAGAAGGAGCAGAGCAGGATGTCTCTACCAGGAAGCTCAATGGACTGAAAACCTCAGAAAAGAGAAAGTGTTAAAAAGGGGGTGACAGTTTAGAAAATAAAAGAAAATGAGGTGAGATATCCAAAGTCTTAGAAGTGGACATTGTACAGAGGACAGATAAAAGAGCAAGATAAAAGTCAGACAGACAGTGAGGCAAAACACAACAATCCCTCTGTTTGAACTACGAGTACCAGACTAAATACTACAATCTGATTGGAAAACTACACTCCATGTTAATGTCCTAAAATTGACCCAGAATCATGACAAACCCATCACCAGCCTTCACTTCCACAGGCATCCCACATATTCACATGATTGACAGGGATTTATTTGCACACAGAACTACTGAACCTAGTTATTCCTTAGAAACTGCTACTCGGCTACCACACTGCAAAACCCAACCACCTTAAAAACTAATTCAACTATGTATTGAGTCTTAAAATCTTGTTTGTTTTATGTACAGTGGCATTTTTGGCCAAATGGATTGATAAAACTGAACTGTAGCCATGTGCTGCATATTGGCACTCAGTTCTTCTTCTTTAACTTGCTTAACATTTTAGTTACACCCATTAAATAGACTTTAAGACTCAATGCAAAAATACTATGATGATTACTTTACAAGAGTGCATACTAATGTCATTATGGATTTTTTTTTTGATTTTCTACATCTACAGTTGTTTTGTTACTGCATGACATACTGTTCCCCGATGACAGTCCACACAGACATGTAAAATGAAAGCGTTGTTTACATTGGCATGGCAATGCAGGCCTGGCAGCTACACTTGAGGATCCAGGAGTAGGGTGCACCGTGGCCTTTTTGAGGCCGCCGCTGTCGCCATTGTTCACTGACGCACTGACTGCTTTGAATGAAGCCGTTGGAGAGGAGTTCTTTGTGGTAATAAAATGGTGAGCAGCAACAACCACAGATGGCACAGGGGAAAGGTTGATATTTTCATCTTTGACATTGCTGCCACTGTGGTCTTGGGTCATGGCCCCGTTTGCAAAACCTCCTGAGCTCTGATTCCCGCTGTGATTCGACATGCTTGGACTTGAGTTCAAACTCAGCTTTGAAACCGTTAGATTTGACTTTGCTGATGTGCCTGCATTCTCACTGAGATCTGGGATCGGTTTATTGCCTGTCACATTCCCCTGAGATGCTTCTACACTTGCAATATCTATGAAGATTGTAGCATTTGTAGCCTTTGTGTTGTTTGTCATTTCAATTGCCCCTGAAGGAGAGTCTTTGAGTGTGATAATAGTGGTTGCATTTGACTTAGAGATGTAGTTTGAGCCCGCGGTGTGGTTGTCATTCACAGGACGTGGGAGCTCTTCAGGCCCAGAAAGGAAGCCGCGATTTGGGGCATCGATAGAGAAGCCAGTGGGGGATCTGGAGGCTTGTGTGGAAGAGGGGATATTAAGGCCAGAAGAGTGCAGGGGGTTTGGAATAACTGAAGCACCAGTTGGTTGTGTTGACATTGCAGAGCTCGGCTGATAACTGGGTTCAGAAGTGGGGCAGGGAGAGGTAGTTTGCACCTTAGCAGGAAGTGATTTGTTGTTTAGATCTTCATTAGGCGGGTTGCTTGTTAGAGCTTTTAACATTACATCCAGGGTTACGTTGTCATTGCTTCTTACAGCTGAAGAAGTCAGTTCTATAGCAGAGACTTGTTCGGCTGCAATATGTATCTTTGGAACAACATTCGCAGGATCAAATGCAGCAGTGAGATGTGATAATTTCCCAGCAGCACTGAGGTTACTTGGGGCCTCAGGTGACAACACTGAACTACTAACAAAACTGGAAGCTTCGACTCTCTGTGAACTGGTAGCAAACTGTGGCAAAACCTCATCCTCGTCATCCACTTCAGCAGAAGCAAGAGGTTCTGAGTGGCTGGATTTCAGTTTGTCATCAGGGAGTGTGGAAGCTGGGCTGCCTGGGATGAACTGGTCTACTGACTCCGTTGACTGACTAACGGGGTATGTGGTGGATCTTTGTAAGGACTGTAAATATTTGTCCAGGGGGGACTGGGTTGTTGTGGGCTGTTTGACTCCAGCAGTCGGCCAAGTGGATGACAAAAAGCCAATTTCGGCGTCTGTCAGGCTGGCAGATACTGCTGGCAATGCCACCCTGCTGGGGAGGAGAGGAGGAAGAGAAGGAGTGGACAAAGATGAGAGGAGACGAGAGGACATGGTCACGGGGAAAGGGATTGCAGGATAGACGTGAGAAAAGTAAAGAGAGGAAACGGGAGAAAGAGAAGGCAAAATGGAGCGTGAAAGGAGAGGGGAGGTGGATGCAAAGGGAAGAAAGTGGGATGATTGTTGCTGCAGCCCCCCAACATTAACATGCACCTCTGCAAATCTCTGACTCGTATCCTCAAAGTGTGCATGTGCTGAACTGTGTGTGTGGCTCACACTGCTGGGGTGTTCACTGTTAGCTTGTGTCAAGCCTGAGTGCTGTGTATAATCCAGCCCTGAAGCGTGCTGGGGGGCTGCAACGCCAAGCTGTGCACTCAGGCCACTGTGGAGTGCCGATGTCTGGGTTGGCACCACGACAGATGGATTCGACAAAGGGGAAGTGGGGTGATTAAATGCACTGTCGTAGTCAACAAGTGCCGGTGAGCCTCCGGAGTTAGAGTGAGAATCCAAGGCTGCATTTGAGCTCCTCTGGATGTGTAAATGAGAGATTGTGTGCTGCAGGCTCAATGGATCTCTATTAAAGGTCAGGCTGGAAGTATATCTGTCTTGCGACCCAGATGAAGATGTCTGAGCCAAGAGAAGAGGGTTCTCAGAGACAGGATGAGGAGAGGGTGAGGAGGAAGGCAGTGCAGTTTCCTCACCCATCATCCTCCCTGTCACCCTGGCTGTAAGAAGAGCCTCTGCAGACACAGTGACTGACAGGTTGTGAAGGCGAATTGGACCCTGAGTTGAAAGAACGGCATGCGAAGATGATGAAGAAGCGGCTGACAAAGAAGCAGACTGTAAATCGCGCTTTCTATCAATATTTGCTTGGAGCAGAGCCAGGGTACGTTCAGAGGCCCAAATGCCAGCCGTTAACAGTGAGGTAAAGCCAGGATCAGCGTGATGAACTGGACGTGACTCGTCGCTCGAATCTCTCTGATCAGGATGAACTAAGAGCTGGCTGACTGACAGACCAGCTCCATCTGAGGAAGGCCACAAAATCGCAGACAAATTCAACTCAGGCAACTCCAGCTGTGACGCCAGAGCTGGTAAATCTGGTAAGATGTCACTAGATATGGATGCCAAATTATCTACAGATGATCCAGAGGGAGTTGGGCTAATCTTACTAAAGAAGTCTGATTGAGCATCAAGGAATTGACTTTTGAAAGGTTCGGATATATTGTTGGAAGACTTTTCTGCATGGAGCATTGCACCATCAACCCCTGCCACCTGAGATTCAGTCGAGGCTTCAGAAAAGTGAGGAAGTGACAACAAAGATGCTGTGTCAGCCATTGTGGCCTCAAAGTCTCTTTGAAGGTTTGAGGATGCAGACAGAAATGACAACACAGAGGGCTGAAAGTTCTCGCTAATGCTGTCTGACTGTGGAACATGAGCAGATTCAACAACACCGTCTGCTTCTGAGTTTCTTCGCTCTGCCTGTTTGGAAGAAGAAGGTCTGAGGAGGGAGAGCTGCTGAGGAGCAGCAGAGGTTGGAGGAGGATCAGCAGAGACCCAGAGGGGAGGAAAAGTTGAGAGAGGAGTGAGGGTATTTGAGTAAAGGGGAGAAACACCAGTGGGGGAGACGGGTGATGAAGGAGACAGATTGATGGCATGAGGGGAGGTGAAGGGAGCTGACAGGGAGGGAAGAGAAGGGAGGATAAGATGAAGGACGGAGTGGTGAGTGATGCCAAAAGAAGAAGTTTTGGGATAAGCAGGAGAAGACCTACGGGGGAAAAAATCTGTATACGAATGTGTCTGTGTAAATAAGTTTGTACTTGGATATAAATTGTTATTCTGCCAATTTTTGGGTGCTGCAAGTCCAACATCTCTTCCAGTAATGTTGGACTCGTACACATTGCCTATTGGGTTTAACGGGAGTGAGGAAAGGGATATCTGGGCCTGGTGTTGTATCTGTGGCACTGAAGAAGAAAAGATCTGTTTTGTGAAAACCTCCTCTGCAAGGTGAGCAGAGAGGCTCAGTGGCACCACAGACGAAGACGGGGTTGGATGTATGAAGAGGAAGGAGGAAAGGGAGGGAATAAGGGGAGATGGCTGAAAGGTCAGTTGTTCTGTGGCAGCTTGTGTGTAGGAACTTTCCTTCAGCTTCTGTCCATTTGAACTAGTGTTGTTTGGAAACCCAAAGTAGGTTGGAGAAAGAGTGTGGAGAGATTTAACTGTTTCTGGCATCAATCTACCCTGTGAGTGCTCTAGAGAAAGCTTGCTCCCTGCTGCTGTGCCACTCGGCAGGCTCTCTGAGTCATCGTGGAAATGTGTTTGGGTGAGAGAATGTTCCCTTCCTCCCTCAGAAGCAGTTAAAGGGTGTGTGACAGGAAAGGAAGCGTTGTGAGGGTCTGATTTGTTGAATGATTGTTCATTTTTGCCATCGGGACTAGTGGTGGGTTCTTCCAGAGAGTTAGCAGCATCAAATTCATACAAGCTGAAAGCACTGCCCTCTTTCACAAGCTCGGTCAGATCGTACTCAAACGTCTCAGAGCCTGATGAGTATTCATCGCCCAGTTGCTCCAGAGGATCCGTCCAGCTACCCATAGCAACTGTTTGGTTTTCCCCACTGCTCATGCTCAGTAGCGACCAATGTGACGCCACAGGCTTGTTCTTTCTGTTGCTAAGCACTGATGCCGCTGACAACAGTGAGGATGAAGATGATGCGAGGGGTGCTGCCCCAACAGCTGGAGAGAATTCCTTTGTATCTAACGCCTCACCTTTATTTTGCCAGAGAGATGACCCCTGAGACGAGACTGAAACCCCAGTTTGCCGAAGCAGTTTTGAGTCTTGAGCGGTTGTAGCAGTCTCCTTCGTGGAAGTCGGTGGTGATGTAGAATTTAGGCGACCAGTTGTGTGCGCTGCATATCCCAACATACGTGTTGTGGTTTTCAGTCCAGCTGCGTATTTAAATCCACTTGTCTGTGTGTTTGTGGGCCTAGCTGTTGATATGGATTCGGTTGTTATAACTGGAGGTTTGGTGATGTGAACATCCACTCTGGGTGGTGCTCTGGTGGAAACTGGACGTCTTCTTCCATTTGGCCTTTTCCTCAAAGGGGTAGAGATAAACCCCAGGGAGGTCTTAGAGCTGCGATGACCTGAAGCTCTCGGGAAGGAGGCTGGGGGTCTAGGGTGACTAGGTTCAGGTGGAGGTATGTGTCTGGGTTGTTGTGCTGCATGTGGGGGGTCAGGGGCTTGGACTGGAGGTTTTAACTGACTCAGTGCAAGGGACCGACGAAGTGAGGATCCTCCAGGAGGGCTGGGTATTACAGCAGACCTTGTGCGCCTCTTTAAGGAAACCAGAAGAGGTGGAGGTCTAGGAGCTTGAGAAACAGAAGATCTTGTAGCAGTTAATCCAGAAATCTGTCTTCTTCTTCGGCGACCAGCAGGCCCAGCAGCCAGGGGTTTGGACTGTGACAACAGTGCTGCAGCAGCAGGAGTCGCGAGAGCGGAAGCTTTGCTTGGAGATTTCACTGTGGTTTCCTCCGCTGTCGCCAGGACACAGCACATCAAAGCAGACGCCATTATAGTGAAAAAGCAGGTTACAGATAATAAATAAAGGTAATAAAATGCATTTTCAAGCACAAACCACTAGTACAGCATATGACACCTTAATATCAGCTGAGCAATCCCAAATGTCTTTTAATTACGGCTAGTGTTAGTGTAAGAAAACTGTACCTTGATTATAATTTATGTAGCATGAATAATAGAAAACAAGCTAAACGAATTAAAGATTATATAGATGTATGCAGCATATGAGAGGAAACCAAACCAGAAGATAATCTGTATGACTAGGTTAGGTTGATTAAACGTTAGTGTCACAACAGCAGCTATTCCAGGCAACTCAAATCATTATGAAATCAAGAATCTGAGCACAATTCTACTAAATCCCAAAGGTAACATATCAAGATGAAACAAAACCATTACATTTAATAGAATTCTTATCCGCTGATCTAATCATTATATAGTTCAAACAACAGCAGGGAAACTCCGAGTTGAGAAACCTTTTAAATTTGCTTTACAACAACCCTGAAAAGATAATTTTTAAATAGGAAATTGTGGGGAAACATAAAAAAGAGGAATGATGAGGAGTGCATCACAGAGACCTTAATGAACTAGACATGCAAAGGTGTATCTTACCCCAAGAGGAAGCAGCAGTAACAGCTATGTTAATCGCTGGTTGGTTAGTAATTACAAACAGCTGCAGAGGAGTCGTTCCTTGAACTGTTTGTGAAGAAGAAACTACAGGAGAAACTAGGAGAAGGAAGGAGGCCGAACACAGAATAAGACACGTGGCATTCTTGCAGTGTTGTGCATTTTCATGGTATAATATCTAACACTCAACATCTCCTTTCATACACATAAAATACACTTGATCTTCCTGCTACTTCACAAAATCTAAAAAATATTACCTACACATAAGCAGGCCTAAATCAGAGAAAAGGGAAGTACTTCCATTCTTTATGAACACTGTCTCGTGCAGTTAAGAAATGATCATTCAGCAGTCGTAAGTTGTAGTTAACGGTTGTATAAAGCACTGCAAGCTAACATGTTTCAGATGGCAGCAAAATAGTTTTGCATTAATGTAAAAAAGGTTTTTAAAAAAGTTATTGTACAAGCACTAAATATAAATAAAATATTAAATTAATACCTTGTTAAGCCATTTCTAAGCAAACTAGGCTACTCTTAAAATTAACTCATTAATTTGAAAAGTTGATACACAGAAACAAAATCCTTACTAAATAAAAATGCCATGCAGCCACATTTTCCTTAACATGAGAATCTGCTTTCTCTCTCTGGCATCTCCAGGCGCTTTAACATTATTTTAATAGATAATGAAAAATAAATTGGTTCCACAGTAAAAAAAAAAAAGAAGTAATTTTACAGCTTTTTTCCTTTTTATTATACCGATTTTTTTTTTACATGAAAAAACATCAAAATACCAAAAAATATATTTTAAAAAACAGTCTGTGAATTTACATGTCTAATTGAAAAGACATTAAAAACTGTAATTTTAAATCACATTAAAATTTCATTTCTTTCAAACAAAATGATTTTTAAAAAAACTGTTCAAATAGATTTTAAACTGTATTGTAAGTTTACAATTTTATTTTATTTTTTAAAAGATTAAACTCCCAAATTCAATCTAAAAACTACATTAAATTAATGACAATCAGAAGAAAAAGAAGTATTGGTTTTGTAATTTTACATAAATTGATTTGTTTAATTGAAGATATCTTGCATAATTACAAAACCTGTCACAACAAAAATGTGGAAAGAATATTTTTTTTATTAGTGTATAATATCTATAAACAATTTTAATCTTGTAATAACAACAACAATACAATAATAATAATAATAAATTATTATAATGTTATCATATTAATGTAGGTAATCTAATTGTTTCTACACAATAGTCTTCATTAACGATCATTAAACCAGAAATAACACAGAATATCATGTAAAATTAAGGCTCCAAAATAACTTTGAGACATTACAGTACTTTTATGAAGTGATTACTTTCCATTACTTGACGGTACTTATTTGGCACCCTGAATGTTGCTGTGCTTTTACAGTTTTTTTTAAACCAGTGTACAATCCCAATTCCAGCCTTTTACTGACACACTATTAGCCCCATGTCAAGTTGAGTACAGCGCATGCTGTACAGAGGCACTGACACAATATGGTGTTATTAAGCTACATTTATCAAGCAGAAAAGTTTCTTCAGACATCACTAATTACCTTCATCTTATTAGAGAAAGTTCTGTTGCTATTGTTGAGTGCTTTAAATGACTGACATTACGACTGAGGTTTAATATTTTCACCAACAAGCCGAAGCCGTAATCATTTCACCAGGCTGGGAAATAAAGTGAATTTAATTTAATTTCCCTCCGTTTTTAATGACTCCACTTTTACGACTCACAGTTAGAGCTGTTTGGCTTTGTAACGAATGAGGCTGTGGCGCTACTGCAGGGTTTAATCCCCGAAACCTTCTAAAAATGAACTGATAGAGAGTCAAATCCTACATGGCGTCTGTGCTTGCCGGCGCTAACACATCCAGATTAAGACTGTAAAGCAATCAGAGCAGCGTTTAATCTTCCGTTGTCTTAGCAGCGCCAGTATTGTTGCTCTTACCATGCGTTGTAGGGTTAGTAGCTGGGCGGTTAGTGGTAGTAGATGAAGCAGTTGCTGTGCTGCTGGTTGTCTGTTGGGCTACAGGGGAAGTAAACAACCACAGATTATCAGTCAGTTTAATTAATGGACACATGCTGTATATGTGAGCAGGTTATGACCATCTGAAACAACTGGAAGTTCTTTGTTTTTGATCACGATTAGTTGGACCTGTTATTTTAAAGGTGTTCATTGTGTTTTAGGGACAACAACTTAAAACACACGCCACAACCTGTGAACATCTACACTACATTGTGCGGACACCACTGTGCTTCTTCTTCCCTCTTTTCCATCAGTTACTGAACAATATAATGTGATTATCAGCTCCTTGTAATGTGATTGACCTTGGAATGGATGCTGATGTTGCACATAACACTGCAGACAGCAAAGCTAATGTGAAGCTGTCATGGTGTCACTGATAAGAGAAGCAAACCTGATACATACATATGTACACTCACTATACGGTACCATAGCAGGCTGCAAAATCTGAATACATGATTATTTTAATTAAGACAGAACAATGAAAAAATTTCAATAAAGTTGCATTTACATCATGTGAGATGTGTTGGTGGTTGTATGAGGGATAACAATATTGTGCTTCGACACTATACAATTATATTTATTCAATTTATGTTTAATTATCTGTTATTAAGCATGTGTGGTCTCTGTTAAAAAGATTAAATGATAAGACACTGCTATCTCAAACTGATGAGGAAGTTTTCACTCACACAGCAGGACAAAAATCAGAACTCCGACTCACAACATGAACAAGTGACAACAGTGTCTTTGGATAGTGTTAGCTACCTTACCATGAGCTGTACTGCTGGCCGAAGCAACATTAGTAGCAGAGGATGCAGAGGATGCAGGAGTTGCAGCGCTGGTGGTGACGGCGATTGTAGCAGTAGCCATGACTGATTAGCACAATAAGGCGGCATATCAGTAACACAAATCACACAACCACACTGTGTTAATGAGACAAGCTCCTGGGACCAATCTTTAAAGTCTTTCTTGATAACAAAAAAAAGGTTTCTTATCAAGAAAAGCCTTGATTTGGTGTTTAAAGTGGGTTTCCCTAAAGCCTCTTGGAGTCAGTTTGGTTCAAAGTTTCAGTAGCTGTGTTTCTATTTGCTGTAATTGTCAAGTAAAATGGAAGTTTTTAAATGGTGCAAATAAAAAACACAAAAAGGAAAATATGAATTAGGCTTGTTTCCACTGATTTCTTTAAAACAATAAACTAGGTTGTATAGTGCCATTAAACGGTGGCAGTATAGGCCAAGACGAAAAAAGAAACTCCATGTTGGCCATCTACAAGAGAAAATTGGAGAAACGTCTTAAGGAATTCTTTTCAATTGTGCAAGTTTTAATTATTCTTTAGTGTAACCTACATGTTGTCGGCCATGTTTTACGCTTTCTGGAGGGGAAAACAATGTGAAAAGTGGAAATAGCTGATCAGTCGTGAGATAAATTGTCATTATATCAGAATTTATTTAAGATAAGTTGTTTCCATCTCCTGTAAAATGCATAAACTATTAAAAAACACTTCAAGCGTGGGTACTTTTTCACATAATTGTGGATGTTTTTCTTTCTATTAAATTTTCTAATTTGATAATCAAAATACATTATGAAAACACAGCTAATGAGAAGCTAGTTCTGCCTACCTTTGCAGAGAACCAAAGCTTAAGTCTGAATCTCATGTTTCTGAACCATTTTAACATCTGAACTTACACTGACACCCATGTTTGTGAGGCTTTTCCACTCTAAATGCAATAAAATTAGGGGGGGTGGAGGATATTCAATAATTGTTTTTTGTTTGTTCGTTTTTGTTTGCATGGAAAGCAATGCTCGCGGCAAACAAGAAAGCTGCAAAGCAAATTAGCCTTACCAGAGGAGGAGGAGGAGGAGGAGGAGGAGCTGGTTGTGCTGGTGGTGGTGGAGCTGACGGTTGGGGTTAGAGACATGCTAGTGGTAGTTGTAGTAGTGGGGATGGTGGATGTAGATGAAGTGATGGGAGGGAGGACTGGAGAATGCAGCAGCACAAGAGGGACCACAGATGCAAAACACATTAACACAGCTGTGCTAAAGCAACCACACCAAGTTCTCCATAAACTCCATATTTGAAATTCCACTAAGACCTTGACTGTCCTTTGTTGGAACAAAAAGTCTTCATTACGCTAATCAAAGAGTGAGAGCTCATTTTCATAAATTCCTGTGAACATTCATTCACCACCATAATTTGAACAAAGAATGACGGAGAGGTTAATTCAGTAATGATAATTTGATGGAGTCATTTTTTCGACGCAGTGGTGGATAATATTTATCCAGTCTCACTCCTCCTGAGTCAAATACGTTCATCTGGACCAGTTCATCAGAACCGAATCAGCTGAGTCCTCTCCTTGGTAGATAATGAATAATAGAATGGAGAAATTAATAATAGAGGGTTTGACTTTCCAGAGGTGCATGAAAAGTAAAATAGCTCCAGGCAACTTCTCCTCAGTTCTCGAAAGGCCGAACATGGCGTAGCTTCAAAGGAGGGGGGCCTCTTCAAAAAAACATTAGGGATAATTGTTTTTGGTGATTAACTGTAAATGACTTCCATTCAACTTAGTCTTTTACTTGGATGTCAGATAAGCTTCCAAAGTAGATCGTAGATTTAAGGAAAAGAGGAAAAGGGAAGGGGACTGAAATTCAGGTGTTTGGATTTAATCGTTGGCAAAAAGTCAAGTGATAAATGGTGAAAACATCCAAAACAAAATAAATTAAAACTTAAAATAGTGGGGTATGGAAAGGAAAATGGTGGAAAAACCAGAGTAGGGGGAGAAATAAGAGGGGGAGGGAGGTGTAAGAAGTTACAGGTTGCTTTTCATTGTGTTCACTTATGTCTCAAACTCACATCTTAGCTTCTTCTGTCGAGGATGTGGCAGGTAGGACACACTTGTGTTTAAGGAACTGGGAGATCCTCCACGATGAACGATTTTCAGGTCGAGGAATGAACACGAGGAGGCATAAGTCAGCATAATGAAAAGCACCCAGAGAGAGAAAGGCCAGAGGGGGAAGTCAGGCTGCATGAGAGGGAGGAGGGTGAGGATGAGGGATTGCTTACCGTGGGTGCTGGCATTAGTAGCATGGATGGTGTTAGTGGAGTCAGTGGATGAGGTGGCGGGAGAGGAAGCGGCTGGTGGTAGTGGCAAGGTGTTGGGATGAGAGGGAGCGAGAGAGAGAGAGAGAAAGATGCAGAGGATGATGAATGGTTGGGATGTTGCATGATACATGGTCATTTTAAAATCACGAGGTAGAGGCGTACATGTTTCAGGTCGCTTTGTTGCATAAAATATGCAACTGGTTCTCCAAATTCCTCACAGCCCAAGACTATACAAGTGTGGTAATCATTCACCCTACAGCAATTAAGCTTAAATACGGGACAGAACTGGAAACAGGTCCTCACGAAAGAGTCAAGATGTAGAGTAGTGATGTGGCTCACTCCATTTTTCACCACTGGGTTTTCTGGACTGTTTGTGTTTATTCATACACCCACTGCTAACACTGCAGTGTATGCACAAACCAATGCCAGCCAGCCATCAAATAGTGTGTTTATGAGCTCAGAGTGTAACATGAAAACTTACCAGTTCTTTGTCCATTTTCTAGTGACAATATTTGCTCAAGGTGAACCATCTGAAATTGCCTCTGAGATGTAACGCTCACACTAAATGTAGCTGAGCCAAGAACAACAACAACAACAACAACGACAGCACTAAGGTCCTTGGTTTATTGCCTAGTGATGTTCACATATTAAGAGTTCTTCAGGTTGATAAGGACTTTATCCATTAGAATATTTTCCTGCATTTATGCATGCGTGACAACATATTACATCACTTTTCTCAACATATTACCATTTTCACTTTACTGTCTTTGTGCTTAATTTCAAATTTTCCATTGAATCTGTTCTGACACAAGGCAGCTCTAAAGGAACACATTTACATTCCACTGCATTGTCAGCAATGCATAAAGAGACGACGGAAACATCATTTAACCATGGACCCTGAAGACACAAGTGGGTCTCAATGCCTTCAGGCAGCCATTAGAGGCTCGTCTCAAGGTCTGAAGGGTCATGTTTGCACATTTATTACTTAGGTACATTACAGTTTGTGTGGAAGGACTTCAGGTCAAGGTGGCTTGTACCTGTATAAGGTTTAAAACATGTCATTCTGGATTAGCAGGGAATTCATTTTGTTATAAAAAAGTACATTTCTACCCACTCAATTCTGACAATAGTAGAGGTATTAAGAACGTTCATATTTGTCCAGGAATAAAGAGAAACATAGAGTTTGAGATCTGCTTTCCCATGACTCATGTGCTGCTAGTATTGTCTTCACTTGAGGTGAACTATGCAGTTGATCAAACTACATCATTGGAACAAGACTGTTTATGCCAGAAAATGTCTCAGAGAGAAAAGTCATGCAGATTTGTCACAAATAAAGGAAATTTCACTCGTTTTAAATTCCGTGAAAACCATCTGTCTTGTGACTAGTGGTTCTGTTTGTCTTCCTTCACTTCCCATTCACACAGAAAGGTTCCACCTGAATCAAAGCTTCATTTGCTGAAGCACGGCTCCTCTCTCCAGGGATTCTGCTCTAGACCAGCACCCTGACTTGTCACCAGCTCCAGGGGTGCTGGTCTTTAGTCGACCCTGCACTCCGGTCTAGTTCCAGGATGTACTGTATAACTATGTCAGTCCTCTCCCATGGCCTGCTGACCTGCCAAGGCTGCTGCAGTCATTTACATTCAGCAACACAAGCTGCTGCCTAATTGGCTCGACTCCCTTCTTCTCATGAGCACAATCTCACAAAAACTGACCTTTAGAAAAATGTCCCTCTGAGGCCTCTGTAGCTGTGGATAGTGTGAGAACTGACATTTCAGGAGTGGGGTTGGGTCACGTTATCAGCTGGCCCTCAGCTACTGTTTCTGACCGACTGAGTTCCAGACCACGTGACCTCCTGGAGTAAAGGCAATCAGCTGGAGCCAGTTCTTCTTTAGGTCATGATCCGTGCGTGGACAGCATTCCAGATTTAATGGTTTCAGCTGCAGCTGAACAGCACCCTGGGGTGGTTTAGGTTTATAAACGCTCTGTGGTTTTTTCACGTACGTTCCCCTCAGGACACAGACGGATCATTTAAGGAAGATGTCCTTAACACAGGATGCCCGAGGAGATTCTTGTCCACATCGGTTTGCTGAAGATGTGTGGCACAGGACTCTTTTCTCACACTTGAACTTGTTAAGAATGGTAAGCTAAAGGTAAACGGCCTGCTTTTCAAGAATGTCCTTATTACAAGCAACTTGATTGAGATTCTTGTCCTTGCTTGACCTCTTCTCTATGACTAGTCATTGCCCTGTATACAGCCCAAAAATAATGAATGGGTTCATAATCTGTACAACGTATGGCACACTCAATCCTTAGATTCTCGACTCAGATAGGGAAAACCACCACAAAAATGTTTCTTTACTTCTAAGTAGGTTTTGATTTTCAAGTTTCAGTGAAAAAGCTGGAAACCTGAAGTATCTCCATCAACTGTTTACCTTCAGTGAACTAATATTCATATAAGAAAAGTTGATGGAAACACACATTTAAAGACACATTTTGCAGCTTTTGTGGAAATTCAGTTAAAATATGGGACACAATTAGGTAATTTCAGTCAATCAGTTATTCCGTTTTTACAAAGCTTTCCCTGGTGTATGTAATGTAAGACAGACTATGCTGGGAAATGCATTTTTTATGGATGTATACAAACTTCACCGCAGCCATGGGAGACAAGCAAATCTTCTAATACTTTGCTACAAGATGCATGAACCACTATGCACGCACTCTGTACGTTGCGCAACTAGCATGTGCTAAATTAGTTTCTCTTTAATTATACATCTACATAATTTGACTGTAAACACGATTAAGCGATTGAACAGTCCGTTAGAGAATTAGTTTTTCCAAGTACCAACACAGTGCAGTCTCTCCTGAACCCACCGCAAAAGTTAAAGTTTTTCAACATACTTGAAATTCTGGACCAGAAGGATTTTTGCAAACACATCAGAGTTCCAAGAGGTTCCTATGGAAATGAATGGAGTTTTAATTGAATCACCCACACACCCAAAATTAAAGAAGAAGGCGTTAATTAAAATTTATTTGGTCCGTAGAGCTTCCAAAAACCAGTTCCAAAGCTCAAAGTGATTTCCGATTGCCTCTTTTGTCTGACCAATTAATGATTATCAATTGAAAAAGACGGGAACAATCCAAACACTGAAGACTGGTTCACTGCTTTACGAGTTGCGACAACTTTCTTGTGATTCACTGTTTTCCCAGTTTCTCTTTACGTCTTCTCATTTCACTCCTTGCCAGTTTCTTCCTCAAATGCCCTCTCTTTCATCTTCTTCTCCTTCTAACCGTCTTGTCAGAGTACTTTGACAGAATTCAGAGAGTTCAGAGGCTAGAATATGTTGGGACCTTTGGGGAATGTGGAGGGTCTTTGTGCCAAGCGTGAGTTCCTCTTAACAAGATGTCCAGAATCCATATTTGGTGGTTAAGCAGCTTCAGGGGGTTCCGGAAAACCTTCGGCACACTGGGACTTTCATAACACAGTACAAAGAAAAGAGGCCGACAGCAAGAACCATCATCTCTGTGAAGCTGAATGAGAGGTGTATGGATCTGATGCTGCCAGGGTTGAGAATTTGATTCCCATTGGGTTCACCCATTTTAAATATAGATGTGGTCATGGAGAAAACCATCAGTTATATACATGGTTGTTGGCAGCAGGTCAGGGGTTCCATTTCCTGTGTACTTCAGTGCTTTAAGTGGAAAATTCAAGGTATAAACACCGCCAGGGTTAAGTCCCAGCAGAGTCACACAAGACAACAGTGCACTCACGGTTTATGTTGAAAACTCCTTGAAACTGAACACATCTTAGGCCTTCATCAAAATATACATTGACGTGAACTGATTTATTTCCTAAACACTGTTAAGTTCACAGACCTTCAGTCTCCCACGTCATGTTACTTCTTTTCTTTTTTCTCAAGTCCTTACGTCTTTTTGCATCCTTTTCTATCCCCAAGCTGCCAGGTGGTAACAGGAACGGTATGGTTACGGCTATGAGTGACAATTTTGGGACAAATGGATATTTTCAAAAGATATTAGCGAGTCCGCAGCGCTAATGGCACATGGACGAAGCAGAAATGCAACAAAGGACACTTTTTCCAACGGCATTTCGTTTAAATGGCACCATTAGTTTCCGTCAATCCACTGTTCCCAGTAAATATCGATTTGGTGATTTGCAGATCGAAAGAACCGCGAGGTTAAGACTGAGCTCGAGTAGTTTGGAAAGTTAAGCGTCACGTTTTCTTCAGTTCGTATTTGGCTGCTTGGTTTGTTATTGTTGTTTGCTGGTGTGGAATACTTGTCAATCACTGTGATTGAAAGCACTGGCAACAGTGAACCCGATGGCCTTTCCAAGCAGAGTTTCACAGCTCATTTGTGGTCTGAAGGCTAAGCAACCAATGACATTTTTAGTATAAATTAAAAACCTAAATTACGTACAAATGCATCTGCTTATAGTCAGCTCTCAGTATAAGGAGTACAAGTAATTATACAAAATCTAAAACTCGAATTCATTTGGGGAAAATAGTTTGGTTCCTTTTACTTTTATTATATGTTTGCACTGCAAAGGACTTTGTATCTTTGCTTCCGTAGGGCACTATATCAATAATTTATTACTATTATTATTATATATAGTGCTTTTTTATGTTTACTTAATATTTTACCTTGCTCCTCTCGTGTTCTGATTATCAATGACAGATGAGGTACGGCTTCAGTCCAGATTCATCTGTCATGATCAATCATGTCTTTATTGTACTCAGAAAAACGCAGGAGCATTGAACTTTCCCCATGTTGGTCCTCGTAGCACTGATGGTGGAGAGTGATAAGCGACCTGTTATTTGATATGACTTTGTAGTATGTGTGAGAAAATAGCTTGTCTATAAAGCAAATGAGAAGTAAAAAGTAACTTAGTTAGGATCAGATAAACCAACAACTGGTATGAAAGTGAAGACAGATCTTTGAGTCATGTGTAAGTGCTGTTGTACAGCAGGTTCCTACTACGCAGTGAAATAGAATTTAAACTAGGAGTCTTGGCATCACTTGATCTGCAAATCATATCAGTATTTGTTTTGAAGCTCATGAAATCCAAATATAATTCTACTTTGTAGCGTGCAATAGATGAAAGAAGGAAGAACAACACATCACAAAAAAATCTTCCACTCGGATGTCACATACATCAAAGAAAGGAAGTCAATAGGGAACGCTGCAGCTATTTTCTGCTTTCAAGCTTTTCTTTTTCATCACCAGTCGAAAGACACCGTTCACAATGGAGGCGTGTTTACTTTTCCTACCTGGGCAGCCCAGTCCAGGGGAGTCACAGTTGGCAGTGAGTGGTGTGTTGCTGGGCGGAGAGACACCTTTGAGGAGGAGAGATTAAAAACAGAAAGGTTAACCAGTTAAAATGATCACGCTGACATTTGAGATGAATTAATACACAATTCTGGAGGGATGACATACA